>PVLD010017887.1:0-40542 GCA_004027595.1 Dinomys branickii | reverse complement strand
CAATAATCGATGACAGGATATTAGATTAATAGTGTATATCTGTATGTGTTAGCCTGAACACACACTTCGAAGATATCAATATGTAAAGCAGCAACAAGCGGTGTTTTTTTTCTGTTGTTGTTGTTGTTGATGTTGTTGCTGTTGTTGATGTATGCCTGTTTTCTTTCTTGTCTTTGGATTTTTGGTTCTTGTGTTTTTTCTTTTTTTTTTTTTTTCTTCTGTTGTTGAGAGGATCAACAGTCTGACTAAATTTGCACGTCTGCATATGCGTCCATACATCTACAATTCGAAGATATCAATGGATAAAGCAACAACTACTGTTGAGAGCATATCACCTTGTCTATAGATTAGTTGTGATTGTACTATTTTCTAGGATAATGGGTATCTGTTTGTCAATATGTTTTTGTACTTTTATGTTTCTAAAATTAAAAAAAAAAATTTTTAGTCAAAGATATTTAAATAAAGCTGAACGTGTTACTAGCATTTTGGAAAGTTTCACAGTCTTGTTAAATAGTTTTACAAAACTGTTGATGCCAGACATGGCAGCACATGCCTATAATCCCAGCTACTTGAGAAGCTGAGGCAAGAGGATCAAAAGTTGCCGTCCAGCTTGTGCAATTTAGCAAGACCCCGGTTTCAGACTGAAACAAAAAGAGCTGTCATGTAGCTCAGGGGTAGGAAAAACCCGAACAACGAGACTCAAAAACTGCTTACTCTGCAGTCGATGTTCATCTTTTTCCCAATGAGATTCCAAGCTTTGCTTCCCACGTATAATATTCAGATCTCTAAGTATACAAGGTTCAGAGTGAAATGAATTCATATTACAAAATGTTCCTCAGCCCTTCCGCACCGTTAGCGAACGCTGCTAATGTATGAGGAACTTCGGAATCATGAATTGGGACAAAAGGGAAGCGAGGAAAAGGCTGCCTGGCTCTGTGGGAAACAATACCTTGTTATGCAAGAATCTTTCACATTCACTCCCAGAAGGAAGATTTGACAAGTTAATTAATTTGTCTTTTCTCTTACCTAAGCGCCTCCATCACTCAAATCTTTTCTGCACTCCAAACGGAGCCTCTCTCACCAAAAAAAATTAGCATTTTTGACTCTGTGCCTTTTGTTTTGAGGATCTAGGGCAAGAGATGTGAGAAGGGCTTCTCTCCCAGGAGCGCGACAAGCCGCTGAAGCAGAGGTAAATGTCTGGTTTACAGGGTTGCTTGTCTCCTGCTGACGCCAAGTGACAGATGTGCAGCACCTAGTTTTCGTGTTTATGACACAAAGAACTCTCTGAACCCTGGATCTCACAGTCAGGGCCCTTCTTGGCTCACTGTAAGGGAGGTGCTACTTTAAGATATAATTGGATATGAGACTGTTCTTCATATTTTTGTTTTTATTGAGACAGGTTGCTATGTTGTCTAGTCTGGACCCCAACTCTTAGGCTCCACTGATCTTCTTGCCACGGCCTCCCAAGTAGTGAGGACTAGAAGTATGCACATTAAAAAGATGTTAGTGAAGTAGGGCTTGTGAAGGACACCTGTAATCCCAGTATTGTGGGAGGCTGAGGCAGGATGATCATAATTCAAGCCTAGTCTGGGCACCTTACTGAAACTGTCTCAAAATTTAAAAAATAAAAAAAATTAAAAGGTCCTCTCTCTCTTCAAGTAGCAGTGACTAAACCCAGGGCCCTTGCACTGAGCTTTGTCTGCAGCCCTTTTTAGTTTTCAACTGGGAGACACGGGCTTGCTAAGTTGTCCAACCTGGACTAGAGCTTGTGATCCTCCTACTTCAGCCTCCCAGAGTGTTAGGATTAAAGGTATGTGCCACCACCCATGGCCTATCCCAAAATTAAGAAGTAGAGTTGGGGATATACAGCTCTGTGGTAGAGCATCTCTAGGTTCAATCCCTAGGACCACATGAATGAATGAATAAACACAAATGCAATACAGGGAAGCAGGTGTTCCACACTCAGCAGGCTGAGGCAGGAGGTATCAGGATTTGAGTGCAGCCTGGACTACATACGTAGTGCAAGATCAGCCTGGACTACATAGCAAGACCTGTCTAACAACAAAAACAAAAACAAAAAACTGCAATGAATTTATACTAAATACTGAGCTATAAGACTATGTACCGGGCATGGCAGCCTGTAATCACAGCACCCGGGAGGCTGAGGCAGGAGGATCATTGTGAGTTTGAGACTAGCCTGGGCTACAAAGTGAGCGCAAGTCCGGCCTGAAGTGTATAGTGAGACCCTGTCTTAAAAAGACTGTGTTCTTCGGCCTACCCTGTGCTCCAAATGAGTCACAATGATAGTTAACAAGTGAAATAAAAGAGAAAATTAGCGGTAGAGCCTTTATGTCACATGTCCAAGGCCTTGTGCTCAAGCCCCAGCACTGTAAAAAACAAAAAAGAGAGAGACAATCAACATGATGTGATGACTGTTGGCTCACACTCTACTCAGCAACTGAATGAGATGCAGTCGGGCCCTAAACTTGAGGGGCACCCAGGAGAACAGCGCCACAGCCGTGAGCTAACTAGGGTTTTCCAACAAGACACAAATGCACTAAGCATAACAGCAGTGCTTCTGTGTCACAGCACGTCAGTAACCTTCAGTTACTGTGGGCTGATCAGGCCTGCACTCTCCCAAGTGAGTGGATTGCGAAGGCTTAAATAAATGAGGCAACTGAACTGATTTTAGGGCTCCAGGAGGGTCCAACTCTCTTACAAAATTCAAGATTCTCTGGGCCCGACTTCCCTGCACGGTTCATATTTATTAGGTTTTCAAACAAAGGAGGGGAACACTGAAGGAAATGCAGGAGTCTGGGCAGGACTTGGGAATCCCTTTAAGGACTTCTCCAGGAAAACATTATGTTAATTTAGGAGAACTGTGTTATCTCCAGGAAGGCCTTAACTGCAGGAGTGAGATGCGGGCAGCTGGTTTCCTTTTAGTTAACCGGGTTTGCAGCCAGATGTCCTCCGCTGTGGCCTTGTCTTGTCCTTGGAGGCCTCATGGCTTCACTCACCATTACAGGCCTCAGGAGGGACCAGTGACTCACAAGTCAACATGAAAAGCCAATTGGTTAACACAAATACTGCTTCATAGTGGTCTCCATCAATATCAGGCCTTTATAAAATAAGAACAACAGGTTCTGTTCATCAAAGGAAGCTATTAGGAAAGTGAGCTAGAGTGGTGGGGCTGGGCACGCCTATAATCCCAATACTCTTAAGAATCCGAGGCAGGAGGATCATGAGCTTAAGCGCTGCCTGATTTAGTGAGACCCTTTCTCAGGATAAATAAATATTTTTAAATTTTATTTTTTGTCTTTTTTGAGATGGTCTTGCAATGCAGTTCAGGTTGGCCTTGAGCTCACTTTGTAGCCCAGACTGGTCTCAAACTTGCAGTGATCCTTCTGCTTCAGCCTCCCCAGTGCTGGGATTACAGGCATGCACCACCACACCCGGCCAATAAATATTTTTTAAAAAGCACTAGAAGTGTAGTGATAGGCTCCTGCCCAGGTATGAACTGCTGAATTATTATGGCGGTGGAGGGCTACGATGGCTGAAGCCAAAAACAACGGCTCACCTTCCCAATGACCACCCCCTCTTTTCCCTCCCCTTAGCCAAGAGTGCAACTTCCTTTTGCTCTTCCGGCGCACAGAAGAAACCCCCAATCAGTTCCTGAAACGTCACTGAGCCCGCCCCTTCGGCTCTGTCCCCAGCCAGAGTCTTTATAAACTCCGCAGCTCGGTTGTCCAGCCGCAGAGCAGTTTGGTGTGCTGTCCTTTTCTCTCTCCTCTGTATCTGGAGTAAAGGCCTTTCTTTTCTTTGGTTCTTTTCTGTGCCGGAAACATAACATGTAGTTAATCGAGAAGGCCCTGGCTTCAATCCCTAGTACTGAAAAAAAAATCTACCACAATGCTCACTTTGGCAGCCGTTGGAGAAGTGCAGGCCCTTTGCACTAGGATGACATGGAACTCATGAAGTGTGCCATGTTTTTATAAATATACTGATCTCAAGGAAGTTGAGAGTAAAACGGAGCTGGACGTGGTGGCGCAGGCCTGTAATCCTACTGCTCAGGAGGCTGAGGCAGGAGGATTGTCGCGAGTTTGAGACCAGCCAGGGCTACAAAATGAGCTCAAGGCCAGTCTAAACTGCATATCAAGATCCTGTCTCAAAAAGACCAAAAAAATAAAATAAAACCTAGAGGAAAGACATCTGCACCATAAGGAAATGATAAAAGTTTGAGATTAACACTAATACATCTAATCTGATTTAAGAATTATACAGAGTATATATGAATTAAAACATCACTTGGCACTCGGTTATTATGTTTGCTTTTATTGTTTTTGTACTGATTAAAGACAAAAATACAGACCCGGTGTGCTGGTGCATGCCATGTAATCCCAGCACTCAGGAGGCCAAGGCAGGATTGCTGTGAGTTCGAGACCAGCCTGGGCTACTAGTAAGCTCTAGGCCAGCCTGAACTGCATAGTGAAACCCTGTCTCAAAAAGACAAAAATACAGATTTTAAAAACTCTATCACCAATCAATAGTAGAAGGCAGACTATTCAATTTCTTAAATTGGCAAAAGAAAAGGTCATTTAATGTACAAGCGGCTATTCAAAGTCTCATAAGCAAATGAAGTTCAACATTATGCGTTGGGCACAACGATGAAAACAGCACTATTCAACCACCAAATGTGGGAATAAAGAGGTTATCAACCCCGAAGTCTGCAGGGCGTGTGCAGGACGGTCAGTCTGACACATGGGGACAGGAGCAGAAGCCACTTCCAGTGTCCATTAGAGCTCTGCTGCCACCTTCCCCAGTATCCAGCACACAGCCTTCGGTGTACTTCCCGGGGAAGGAGGGCCGGTGGTCATGAAAGGCTCAGAGGAGTCCCTAATGCTTAGCTGGGGCCAGCAGTGGCACTCACCTGTGCTCCTAGCTACTGCTCAGGAGACTGAGGCATGAGGATCACAAAATCTGAGCCCAGCCTGACCCCAAAGGACATAAGGGCTGAGGCAGCCGGGCACAATGGCACACATCTGTCATCCCAGCGCTCGGGAGGCTGAGGCAGGAGCATCGCCGTGAGTTACATAGGGGCACTCTGGCTCAAAACAAAAAAAAAAAAAGAAGGCACAATGGTCTGCATCTCACATGTGCAAGACCTGGGTTTCATCCTTAGCATCCCAAAACAAAACAAAAAAATTATTGTGGTTTAGGAGATGTATCACTGTACTACACTGAACACTTCCATTTCATTCCTTGCTTCTACCTTGCTTCCTCCCTCCCTCCCTCCCTCCCTCCCTCCCTCCTCTTCCTCCTCCTCCTCTTCTTCTCCTTTTCCTCCTTCTTGGAACTGGCGGAGCTGGAAATTTAACCCAAAACCTTTGCACTGAGCTACATCCCAAGTCTTTTAGTCCTGTTTGCTTAAGTTCAGGCTGGTCTCAACTCACTATACTGCCCAGGCCCAGGCTGGCCTGGAATCTATAATCGTCTGGCCTTTGCCTCCTGAGTGCCATGACAACAGGTTTGTACCACCACACCAGCTTTCTTTGTTTTCTTACCCAAAGTGCTCGCTGTTGTATAAGCCTATTTCATAAAATAGAACATGTTGATCTGAGCTCTGATTTTAGACAGAAAAGGTCAGTAGGAGGATGCTCAGCCAATCAGTGAAACCAGTTTTCTCTCTCTTTTTTTTTTTTTTTTTTGTCTTTTTGAGACAGGGTCTTACTATGCAGTTCAGGCTGGCCTTGAGCTTACTTTGTAGCCAGGCTGGTCTCGAACTCACAACGATCCTCCTGCCTCAACCTCACAAGGTCTGGGATTACAGGCGTGCGTCACCACACGGCTTTGACAAAAAAAAAAAAAGAAAAAATAATTGTTAGGAGAAGCCATTGGAGGGTTCCAAGCAGAAAACTGTGGGGTCATTTTGACATTTACAGTTTCAAAACTCTGTACTATGGAGAGGAAATTACTGCAGAGCAAGAGGTAAAGCAGAAACCATTGAGGAAGTTGTTCCTGGCTGGGCCTTGGGGGTTGCTAGTGGTCTGGGAAAGGAGTGATGTCTGTGGAGACAGAAGTGAACATATGGTTGGTAGATTTTTCAGGTTGAAATTATCAGTACATCTGGGCGTGGTGGTGCACACCCTTAAACCCAGCACTCAGGAGGGTGAGGCAGGAGGATCGTTGTGAATTTGAGACCAGTCTGGGCTACAAAGGGAGCTCAAGCCCAGCCTGAACTGCATAGTGAGACCCTGTCTCAAAAAGACAAAAAAAAGAAAAAAGAAATTACCAATATCTACCGAGAATTTACTATATGTGATGAAGTAGAAATAAAAAAGTGGAAAAATCCTTTCTTCTTTCTTTCTTTCTTTTCAGTAATAGGGATTGATCCCAGTGGCTTCACAATGAGCTGAGTCCCCAGCCCTTTATATATATATATTTTTTAAAAATTTTATTTATTTAGTCTTTTTGAGACAGGGTCTCGCTGTGTAGTTCATGCTATAGTTCTCGCTGTGTAGTCCTTGAGCTCACTTTGTAGCCAAGGCTGTGGTCTTGAACTCACAATGATCCTCCTGCCTCATCGTCCCTAGTGCTGGGATTATAGGCGTGAGCCACCATGCCCAGCTCAGACCGGCCTCAAACTTGATACGTTGCCTAGGCTAATCTTAAACTTGACATCCTTCTGCCTCATCTTCTAGAGTACTACTAGAATTACAGCCATGTACCACTATGGCCAGCTTTTATGCTAACATAAATGGTATTACAGCGCACTGGGGTTAATACAACAGTGTTCCTGAGGCTCTGTGTGTTTATATAAAATTTTACTCCTGAGCGGGGAGTGTAGCTCTGTGGCAGAGGGCTTGCCTAGTATGAACAAGGCCCTACGTTCAATTCTCAGCATTGCAATAGAGAAAGCAAAGCCATTCTTTGCAATAGCTGTGTACTAATTTATAGTATAAATGTACCACCAGTAACCTCAGCGGTCCACTGGTAACAGAGCCACACCCCTACCATTACCCCTCACCCTCTCACAATTGCCTTCTGCTCCTCCCTTCTCCTTTGTAAGGTTTATAGACCTTCCCTTTTGACTGGAATTCAAACTTTTTTTTTTTTGGTCTTTTGAGATGGAGTCTGACTGTACAGTTCAGGTTGACCTTGAACTCATTATGTAGCCCAGACTGGCTTTGAATTCACTGCGATCCTCTTGCATCAGCCTCCCAAGGGCTGGGATTACAAGCATGTACCTGGCCTCAAATTTCTGAAGATAAGCCTTACCTCAAAAGTTCTAAACAATCTCTCTGTATTTGTAGAACCCAGAACATCTGATGACCTTTCTAAGTTTTGTAAGGTTCCTCCTTAGTCTGTCCTTATTTATTTATTTGTTTGTTTTGAGACAGGACCTCACTATGTAGCCCAGGCTGACCTTGAATTTGCACTGATCCTCCTGCCTCAGCTTCCTGAGTGCTGGGATTAAAGGTGTGCACCACTATGCCCCCCTGAAGTTTTCATTCTTTTTTTTGTGGGGGGGCAGAATGGCACTGGTGATTAAACCCCAGGCCTTGTGCATGCTAAACACATGCTTTGGCCAGGCATGGTGGCATATGCCTGTAACCCCAGCACTAGGGAGGCTGAGGCAGGAGGATTATTGTGAGTTTGAGGCCAGCCTGGGTATAAAGTGAGTTCAAGGCCAGCCTAAACTGCATCATGAGACCCTGTCTCAAAAAGACAAAAACAAGAAACAAAACAAACCTAAACACATAGTTTACCACTGAGCCACACCCACTTTAAATTTTTCTTTTGAATTTAAATTTTTATTTCCATTCGTACCTGTTTGCAGTACATGATTACATTCACGGCAGGGAGTTGGTTCACGTACATCACGTCTTAATTCTTTTTATTTCCCTTTAATTTCTCTTTAGTGCTTAGTCTTTTTTTTTTTTTTTTTAATCTTTTTGAGACAGCATCTCACTGAGAAGTTCAGGCTGGCCTTGAGCTCACTTTGTAGCCCAGGCTAGTCTTGAACTCCAAGGATCCTTCTGCCTCAGCCTCCCGAGGGCTGGGATTACAGGCACATGCCACCACTCCAGGCCTCGTGCTTAGTCTTTAGTACTAACACCTTGCATGTAAATTGCTGTGATCTTTTTTCTTTTTTCAATACTGGGGATTGAATCCAAATCTTTACACTGAGCTACATTTCCAGCCCCCTATTTTTTCTTTCTTTCTTTTTTTTTTTAAGTTTTTATTTTGAGAGACGTTCTCACTAAGTTCTCACTAATTCGCCTAGTTTGGGCTCAAACTTGTGATCCACCTGCCTCAGGCTCCCAGGGTGGTGGGAAAGCAGGTGTGTGAGTGCTGTGCGGGGAAGCATACGTCTGCTCTGTGTCAAAGGAACTTCGGGAGCCACCCCTAGGAGGATGGGGGTTAATGTCATGGAGAAGCAGAAGAAAGGAGACAACCACCCAGGAGTGGGGCTTTCAGCCCCTGATCCCCACAGAATGAAGTTGAACTCATTTTTTTGTTTTTACTTTTAACTTTTTGAGACAGAGTCTTGCTATACAGCCCAGGCTGTCCTTGAACTTGTGGCGCTCCTCCTGCTTCAGCTTCCTGAATGCTGGAATTGCACGTGTGTGCCACCAGGCTGGCTGCCTCTTTTCTTTTTGGTACTCCTTAATAGTAAAGTGCTTTGTGCATAGGAAGAGTTTATTAAATCCTACCACACCCTGATTCTTTTTTCCCCCAGTACTGGGGATTGAACACAGGATCTGCACATTTAGCTACATACCTAGCCAATTAAAAAATAGTTTAAAAAAATTTTGCAACAGGGCCTTGCTAAATTGCCCGAACTGCGCTGGAATACGTGATCCTCTGGTCTCAGCTTCCCACAGTGACGGCGCTAAGGCCTGTGGTACTAAGAAGCCTGAGTAGGAAGCAGCAAGAAGCTTTGTCGGTGCTTTGCCCTTGAAAACCCCCTTCCCAGCGTTCCCGGCACACTGTGAACAGGCCTCGGAACTGCGGGCTTTCGGCCTCAGGCAGTCTGTCATCTGCGGCTTCTGAGCAGGGAAACATGGAAAAATAATTTTCCGGACATGTCACAAGCTGCTCAGCACTCAGACAGTGATGGTTTTCAGGGTGAATGAAAATGAGGTTGGCTATTTCTGTTTCGAAATATCGGGGAAAGAGCCCGTCTCCTGGCTTCTGAAGGTGGCTCGGCAGGGGCAGACAAGGGGTGAGTCCCCCTATTTCATTCTAAATTTCACACACCCTGAAAGTTGGAAGACTCACACGATGAATCTGCCCCCAAGATCCTGCCATTACATTGCGCTCCGCTTGCTTTATTAATTGTCTGCTCGCCTGGAATGTACATCCACCCACCGTCTTGTTCTCTGATTCAACTCAGGACGCAGCACTAAAACACTACACCTCCCCCCCCAGACACCACACCCCTGAACTTCCAGCGCGAGCACCATTAGCTGGCTGGTCAGTGCTTAGCATCGCTTTCCCTCTGTCCCCTTTTCTTTCGTTTTTTTTTCTTCGTGTTTTGGTTTTTTATTTTGCCATGTCGTTCAGGCTAGCCTTAAACTCTGGGCGATCCTCTTGTCTCAGCCTCCCTGAGTGCTGGGATTACATGCAGGTGCCTCCTTCTTTCTTCTTGTGATGCTAGGATCACACCTAAGGCCTTGAACATGCTGAGCTATGATCCTAACCCTTTAAAAATTAAAAAAAAATTTTTTTCTGCGGTCCAGAAGATTGAACACAGGAGCACTGCCCTGTACCCCTGGCCTTTTTACTTTATTTTTGGGACAAGGTCTTATTTGATTGTCCAAGCTGGACTTTAACTTGTGATCCTCCTGCCTCAGCCTCCCAGGTAGTCTGGATTATCCACCAGTGTGCCCAGCACTATCTCACTTTATTTTTTCATTTTGCAGTGCTGAGGACCAAATGCAGGGCCTCATATACACTATGCAAGCAACTCTCCCGCTAAACTACATCCCCACACTACCCCTCTTGTTTTTCTCTCCTTTTTTGTGGTACTGGGCATTGAACTCAGCCTTTTTATACATTTTTAAATTTAGTTAAGTTTTTTTTTTTGAGACAAGAGCTGGCGAAATGGCTCCAGACTGGACTTGAACTTGTGATCCTCCAATCACACTTTTCACAGTAGCTGGGATTACAGGTGTGTACCACTGCACCTAGCTCCTTTACAATTAAGGAAGGCACCCGGGTGTGGTGTCCCATGCCTGTAATCCTAGCATGCTGGAGGCTGAGGCAGGAGGATCCTTGGGAGTTGGAGAACAGCCTGGGGACAAAGTGAGCTCAAGGCCAGCCTGAACTGCATAGCGAGACCCTGTCTCAAAAAGACAAAGAAAAAAAAATAAGACAAATCACGAAGGCAACATTTCCATCCAATGAAATGTACAGTACGCACATCCAGTGGTCGATGTTATCAGTTTGACAAATACCAATAGGGTGACGCCCATACTACAATCATTACTTTCTAACATCCGGGGGTAAAAAATTTTGTTTGGTCAGGTCTGCTGGCACTCCTATAATCTCAGCACTGCAGAGCCTGAGGCTGTTCTAGCCCCACCAGGGCTATATAGTGAGCTCATGTCCAGCCTAAACTACAAAGCAAGGCCCTGTCTCAAAACAAAACAAAACAAAACAAAACATAACAAAACAAAACGCAACAAAACACACCAACATTTTTTTGGCAGAGTATCACAGGTAGGAAGACGGTGGTCTGCCTTGGACAAGAGTGTTGCAAAATCTCTTAGCGCCAGGGGAGAGTAACAGTGCCCGGGGAAAGCACACCAAGCCGAGAAGGGAAACATGAAGTTAACCTGCTACTGGGAGCTGGTGAGAGCCTGCTGCTTCATTCAGACCTTTAAGTAGGAGGCGCCTCAAGCAGAAGGGCACATTTCCTTTTGCCTTGTAGAACAGCACTGTTTAGGTCCACACTTTCCCAGTCGTTTAAAAATGTTATCCCTGAATTAGAAGTCAAAAGAACAAAGAGAATCTGAAAAGTTGATTAACAGCAATAAACAGGAAAGGAAGGGCAGTGTGTCCAAGTAAGAGCATATCCCTTGGGCCTGTGGCTGAGAGACAGCTGTAAAGCATGCAAAAATCTAATCACCAGCACATTACGACGCGTATGACAGAGTACCGGTAACGTCGGCTCTGCAGAAGGAGGCACTTCTGCACATGGATGTTGAGAAACAGCGATGGGCTTTGACAAACTGCTTTAGAAAAGTCAACCAGCGATGCCCAACTTTCCAGCAGAACCGCAACGCAGGGCCTTATTTACTAAGCACCGCCCTCATTTTCACCAGCAACAACGAAAACAAGTTTTTGACAGCTGAAAACTCTGAGCTTTTTTGGGTTATGTTTGAAGCCCAAATCAATATGCATTCTAGCGAATGGTGCTCAAAAATTTCTCCAAGGTAACAGGCAATTCAAATTTGAAGCCATTTAACAATATAGAAAAAGAAGTAGCAATGGATTATTATCCTATTAGTGGGAGACAAACACCTTTAAAATTTGAATTCAAACTGGGCAGGGGGTGGGGGTGGGGGTGCACGCCTGAAATCCCAGCACCGCAGAGGCTGAAGCAGGAGGATGGCTTTGAGTTCAAGTCAAACCTGGATTACATAGCAAAATCCTTTCTCAAAAACAAAAACAAAAACAAAAATCCAACACAAAAGAGAAAAACTTGTATTTAAACTTTTCCTTGCACACAATTTTTATTTTGACGCTGCTTCTAGACAACCGTTCCCTTAGCAACCAGAACTTTAAAAAATTACAGAAAAGATTGCGCCTTTTTGTTTTGTTGTTTTTTGACAGACTTGTTCCAGTCAGTGTTGGTGGAAGAAAGCATTCTTGATTTTAAAAAAGTTTAGCGTTAAGTATTTAAAAAAAAATACAGGAAATCTCACGCCTTTACTTTGGCGAATTAGCAATAAAAAAAGAATTAGGACGGACGGGCACTTTTCAAAAAAATCTATTTTTTGCTCCAGCTCCCACTCGGGTGGAGGAAGTCGAACGCGCCGGGCGCGGGCGGGGCGGCGGCAGAGCTGAGCGCGGGACGGCGGGGCGCGTGGGGGTGGCAGGTGCCTGGGCCGCGCCCCTCCAGACCCCGGCTCTCGCCGCCCAGCGGTCGGCCTCGTCCCCAGCGGGCGGCGCGGGGTGCAGGGCGCCCGGGCGAGGGGCGCCAACCTGCGGCCGCCCTGGGCCCCGCCCCGCCGCCCCGCCCCGCCCCGCGCGCCTGGCCCGCCTGGCGGAGCATGACCGCGGCCGCCCGGGAGGCGCGGCCGGGCCCTGGTCTCTCCTCCGCGGCCCTCGGCAGGAGCAGCTGCCTTCGCCGCCGCAGCGCAGGCCGGGCGGGCGGGGGCGGGGGCGGGGGCGGGGCGGGGCGGGGTGGGCGCGGGGCGGGCGGGCGGCCGCGAGGGTCCCCGCCCCGACGCCCGGCCCGGAGCGCAGAGCCTGGGCGGGACCCCGGCGGCCGCGGCGGCGCCTGACGCTCGGCGCCTGCTGCTGCGCTCCGGGCCGCATGTCCGAGGCTGGCGGGGCCGCGCCGGGGGGCGGCGGCGGGGTGGGGGCCGGGCCCGGGGCGCTGCCGTCCGCGCCCCCGCAGGGCTCCCCCTGTGCCGCCGCCGCCGGGGGCTCGGGCGCCTGCCGTCCGGCGACCGCGGTGGCGGCGGCGGGCACTGCCGAAGGACCGGGCGGCGGCGGCTCGGCCAGGATCGCCGTGAAGAAGGCGCAGCTGCGCTCCGCGCCGCGGGCCAAGAAACTGGAGAAACTCGGAGTGTACTCCGCCTGCAAGGTACCGGGCCCGCGCCCGCCCGCCGCGGAAGTGCGCTGCCGCCCGCGCGGGGAGCCGCTTCTCGGCCCGGGGTCCTGTGGGGTTGGAAGAGGGGGGCCGCCGGGATCCGGAGCCCCTCGTCTCACCCTCTTGGAGGGTTTAGCCTCCGCTCCCAGGTCCCGAGCCGCTCCGGCCTTTGTTGCTCTGTAGGAGTTCGCCGGAGGCACTTTTCCGGGAGTGGAGCTGCATCGGGCGGCAGACCCAGCGGGGCTGGGAAACCTCTCGGGGGACCTGAGCGCTCCCGGGCGTGCTGTGCCCCGGGCAGGCGCGGGGCAGAGGGCGGGGCGCAGGGCGGGGGGCGCGCGGCGGGTCGGGGGCGCAGTGCGAGGCGAGGGTCCTGGCGGCCGGGCGCGCGGCCACGGCCCTGTCGTCATTGTGTTGCTACTCGTTTAGTTACGGCGCCGTCCCAGCGGTCGGGCGCGCGGGGTTTGGGAGGGCGCAGTCGGTGCGCGGCCCCTGCCCGGTGCGAGGACGCGGTCTGTTCCCGCCCCGCCTCGAGCGGGCCGCCGGGCCCGGGCCGTCCGGAGCTGGGACTGCGCGCGGGCGGGGGCGGCCGAGGCCTCGGCGGGCGGCCCTGCGCTGTCAGCGGCCGCTTTGTTTTGACAGGGTGACAGCTGAGGGGGGCGGGGACTTGGCCTTGTCAGCTCCTGCGGCCTGTGGGTGAGGCGGGGAGGACACGCGCGCATACACACACACACACACACACACACACCCTCCCGTGTGAGTCTCCTGCCTACAGCGAACCGGGTCAATCCCAGATTCCCGACGGCCGCGCCTCGGGGCAGGGGCTCCGCGCGGCGCAGCGGCTGGGACTCCGTGGGACAGCTGTCCCCGAGGACGCGCGCTTGAGCATTTTTAAGAGCTCTTAATGGCAGGGGAAGCTGTGTGCCTTCCCGCTTTCCCCACCATTGCCTCCTGCGTCTGCTGAGCACCTACTGTATGCAAGATATATTGGTTGAATGCTTTGGGCGTCGAGGCCAGTGCTTCTCCAAGTGCGCGCAGGAGTCCTCGGCAGAGCTGCCTGAAATGCTGATTCTCAGTCAGCAGGTGTGTGTTGAGGCGGGAAATCTGCTTTTCTCATAAGTTCCCGGGCAGTGCCGAGCGGCTTCACAAACACACATTCCATCTAGCAAGACCGGGGTTCCGAGCTGGAGGGTCAGTGACAGCGTCCCCTCTCAGTTCAGCAGGAAAAGGGGCTGTGAAGTAGGAAGGCCGCACGATGCTTGTTTCTGCAGAATGAAAGCAGAGAAAGACGAGCGGGCATGTACTTCAAGGAGAGGTCGAAGGCCGGGAGTTGCTTTGGAAGGACGTTAGACTAAAGCAGAGGACTTTGACGTTCTAGGCAGGAGGGGAGTTGTGTAGTCAAGAACAAGTTGAGTGGCTTATGTGTTTGCCGGGCCTTTTTCAGCCACAGTGGGCGTGTGTAGAAACCGCTGCAGCGCAGTTTCTGACCCAGCTTTATCTTTACGTTTATTTATTGGGCTCCCATCAGCACCTCTTCTGTTACTTGTTGCCTTAATATCTGAACGCTTCCTTAAAGTTTTGGTGCTGTCTACGATTGTGTGTAAACGTGGCCCTGCATTGCTATGTGATCCTTTAAAATGTCCTTGAGTAGCGGAGCGGCGTGGCACATGCCTATAGTCCCAGCACTCTGGGAGGCTGAGGCAGGAGGACCATAAATTCAAGCCCAAGTTAGCAATATAATGAGATCCAGTCTCAAAAATGGAAAAGGGCTGGAGGGCTGGGGAAGTAGTTCAGAGTAACTGCGGTGCTGCAGGCTGGGAGGTGCTGAATGAAATGTAGCGTCTTCTGAAGTTTTTGAGTATTTCCTGTTCATCTATTCCACCAAACTGATAGGAAGAGAAAACCTCTCTCCTTAAAGGTTTCGCTTCCTGCACTTGGAGACTCTGACGGTGTCCTTTTTTATTCAAGGGTTTAGTAACTATTTTGAAGACACAGTTGAGTGCCAGGCATTGTGCCATGGGTTGGGCCTGTGACATCCTGGACCTGTGGGACTTGTTGCTGTCAGTATGTGTGCCTGTGCTTGCTCACATGCATGTATGTGTTGAAAGTCAAGGGAGGAAGGAGGAAGGTCGTGAACCAGTTCCAGTGAAATTCAGAACTCTCAGGGCTTTCGGTGGGGCCTCCAGCAAAGCCACTCGTGGGCTGGAGCCTGGGCGGCGTGGGAAGGACTTCCTGGAGGAAGTGTCATTGGCCGCCAAGGACCTAGCCGTGCGGGGAGGGTGGGGTGAAGCTTCTGCTACTGGAGAAACCGAAAGCCAGCCCGTACTCCCCGGGGCGCCGGGGTGGGGGAGGGTGTGTGTGGCCGAGGGGGCCCTGGAGAATTCGGGAATCTTAGCCCAGGGAGTGACATTCTCTTAGAGTTTTTTTTTTCAAACCATATTTGATTGGGTGTGACAGCGCGGCGAGAACGGAATCTGGCTTGTGGGTCTTTCTCCATGTGTCCCTGCACCTTCCTCTGTACGCAAGCCCGGCAGCAGCAAGGATCGATTGCTTCACCTTTTTCCACAGGCCACTTGGCAAGTTGGAGGTTGGAGCGGGCCAGAGTGGGGGCGGGGCCGCAGTAGAGTGCTAGCCTGGCCCCCCAAGGCCCTGAGTTCCATCCCTTGCAACGCAAACGGGGAAGGTAACCTCTCTCCGTCCTCGGAGAGATTATAGACAGAGGTGGACCTGGGGCCCGTGGAAAGAAGAGCAGGCCCAGGCCCGATAAAGGTTCTGGCCATTAAACTGCGTCCACAAAACGGAAACAAGGGAGCGAGCCAGAGCGGACTGCCACGCCCCAGGGAAGAGGGAAAAAAAGAAAAACAAACTTGTTTTGCAGGATCCAGGGTAAAGTTCTTTGAACTGTGTCCTGGCAAAGATTGCTTCAGGGGTCACTTTACTTGAGAGCGATAGAGCCAGAGTGGTCATAACATCGCGGATCTGACCCCTTAGTTTCTCTCTGCAGGGTTCCGCAGGCCGGGCTCAGCGGCTGGCCACTGTTACCTGGGGCCCTTTCTCAGGGTCTGAGTGCTTGGTTCCTTTCTACCTCAGGACTTTTGCACACATTGTTCCCTGGGATTGCAAGCTCTTCTGTTCCATTTTAAAATGAACACCCGGGGCTAGGGGCAGGTGTAGGGGGAGCGCAGCTTAGCTCTTCCTTAGCTCAGGTGCACAAGAAACCTACGGTGTTTTGTAGCACAAAAAGAACAGAAACACCCAGCAAACACCTAAATAAATAAATCACCCAAAATGAACTCCCACTTCTGCGGCAGCTCTCGGATCCCTAGTCCGCCCTTTACTGCCTCTCCGCCCCCCCTCCCCCGCTAGAAATCCCCCAGACTCAGCATTCCCGATGCCTGTGACTGTGATCTGTAACGGACAGAGTGTGGGGATCTGGTTCGTGTTGAGAATCGCCGAGTGGATTCTTTGTGATGTGGTTACTGGCTAAGTGAGCGAGAAGGGCAGAGAAAGTGGCGGAAGCGATTAGCTGTTAGCAGAGCAGTTCTGGAATTTTAGCTTGGTTCTTACTTGGCGATTGGGTGAAGGTTTGTTTCTCTCTTTTTTTTGGGTATTGGGAATCGAACGCAGGACCTCACACTTGCCAGGCAGGTCCTGCACCACTGAGCTATATCCCCAGCTCCAGTTTTTGTTTTTTAACTTTTTTTCCTCTTAATCTTTTTGAGCTGGTCTCCCTCTGCAGTTCAGGCTGGCCTTGAGCTCACTCTGTAGCGGAGGGCTGTTGGTGAACTCCCAAAGATCCTCCTGCCTCAGCCTCCTAAGTGCAGGGATGACAGGCATGTGCCACCACGACCGGTGTCGGTTTTCTTTTTAAGACGAGTTCTCACTGTGTTGCCCAGGCTGGTCACAAACTCACGGTCTCATATGGTCAACCCGCCTCCTGAGTGCTGGGACTCTGGACACGCACCACGATGTGTAGCTGAAAGAGGTTTCTCACATAGGCCACCGCCAGGTGTCTCATAGGTGATAGGGCTCTGCCTGTTTTCCTTTCTCTCTTTTTCTCCCCCACTCCTTCCAGTACTGGGGTTTGAACCCAAGTCCTTTGTACTGAGCTACATTCCCACCCCATTGTATAAGTATGTGTGTGTATGCATTTTTTGAGACAGAGACTTGCTAAATTTCTCCTTTTTTTTTTTTCAGGCTGGTGTTATAGCCCAAGATCTCCTCAAACTTATGGCAAACCTCCTGCCTCAGTCTCCCTGAGCCTAGCTGCTTTTTAATGTTATGAAAGAAAACCCAAATGATTGGATGAGTAGCACAAATCCAAATTTTCTTGTAACTTACCTACTAATTTAAAAAGCAAAATCCATTGACTGACCCTTCTGAAAGAGATAGGCAGCTATGTATACCTATAATTTTAGCAGGGTGGGAGGCTGAGGCAGGAAGACTGTAAGTTCAGACCCAGCCAGGGCAATTTACTACATTTCCCCCAAAATAAGACGTAATTAGAAAATGCTCCCTAGCATGATTGTTTCAAGAGTGCTTCTAATATAAGCTCTAATCTCAGTGTAAGCCTCCGTTAAGATTGTCAGCCAGACACGTTTACCGCATCTGATGTGGCATACAATGGACATAATAAATTATAAAAGAATAACGTTAATAAACGATTAAATACAAATGAACATAATTGATGTTAATATTTAAATGATAATATAAATTATAATTAGGTATTTGCACAGGTCATGTGTGCACTTCGTAATGAGTGGACATTGTTGTGTCTGCCATGAATCTTCATGCTTCAGTGTATTGTGTGTTAGAGTGGACGTACTTGATGCACTTGCATGGAATAAACGTTTTCTGAATTTTGGTGCCTGTAATTTTTTGGTTGCTTTCGTGTGGACCAGCAGTTTTAGCTGGGGTGGTTTTTGTTGCCGCTCTGCTCTCCTAAGTCCTCCGTTAGCATGTAATTTAATGGAAACTTTGTGAAACCGAGCTTGCAAGAGGTCATGACTTGGCTGAAGAATTTGTGGGATTGTAGTCACTGACAGCTGCACTGCCAGTGCAGTCCGAGCTGCGTGGACGAGAAGCGCTCATTTAAGGACAGCTCTGCTGCTGGACCCGAGAGATTGGGGCCAGTGGTTCTGCAGGAATCGGAGTTGCAAGAAATTCAGACTGGAGGTTACGATGTTTCAGAGGATGATATGACTTTGAGGAAATGTAGCTCTTTGTATATAAATAAATGTAGATTGTTGTACATGAAAAAATAAGATATCACTGAAAAAATAAGATATCCCTGAAAATAAATCCTATTGCATCTTCGGATCAAAAATTAGTGTAAGACTCTTATTTTAGGTGCTGGGGATTTAGGTCCGCGGCACAGTGCCTGCCTGGTAAGCGCAGGGTCCTAGGTTCAATTCCCAGTATCAAAAAAGAAAGGACTCTAGTTTATTTTCAGGGAAATACGGTATGGAACTCGGTCTTCAATTTCAGCTTGGCCATCTGTGTGGGATTGGGCACAAATCACTTAATTTTTCTGTGAGCCTTAATTATTGCATCTATAAATTGGGGGCTGTAACTTCAGCCTTGAAGTTAAAAGAGAAGAGATCCCTAAAGTTTTTGTTTTTGTATTTTCTTTCTCTTTTTTTTCCAATCCGATTTTTTTTTAATTTTAAAGAGAAAAAAATTCAAAACAAGATAATAGAGTAACAATGGATAATATATTGTATGTTGTTGTTTTTAAAGTACTCAGTATAAGATACCAGCATTTATTTGTCCAAACAAGATAATTTTTCTTTTTGCTTTTCCCTTTTTTTCTCCATTCCCCCATCCCACCGGTTTCTCTCTCCTTCTGAACAGTTTTCTTTCCATTTCACAACATCTTTTGTAAATTTTGGATCTTATTTACTCTTTCATTTTCTTACACTAGTGAGAATACAGTGTTTATACATGTGGCTCTCGTTTATTTCACTTATGATTATGGTCTTGAGTTGCATCCATTTACCTATAGAAGACTCAAGTGGATCCTTCCTTATGGTGGAGTAGTACTCCGTTGTGTAAAAAGACCACGTGTTTTATCCGTTCCTCACTTGACGGGCATTTGTATTGTTTCCAAGACCGAGGTATTACAGATTGCCTGGGTGCACATATATCGCTGTGGTACAGTGTTTTCAGTTCTGGGAAGATACCCAGAAGGGGAATAGCCATGTCAAATGGGACCTCCAATCCTAGTTTTTCTTCACTCAGATTTTATTGGTACATTTCAGATGTACATAACGATCACATTCCCTTCATCATAGAGAATTTACACCTGTATAAGATATAACTTTATTCTTTTTTTCCCAGTCCCTAATCCCTAAAGTGTCTAGTACATAAAGCTATTGGATTAGTAGTGGGTACACTGACTTGTTTGCTGCTTAATTGGTTGTGTATTGGTCGGCGGCCGCCCAGCATTTATGGTGGGTCTCCCTGCTTAGAATCTGGGCTGAGTGTTACACTGCAGAGCTGTGGAGCGGTTGTTGGCGTTCGGCAGTCGCCCCTCCAGTGGGCAGCTCTCCCTGCCCTGTCCCCTTACTGGGAGTTGAGCCAGGGAACATTCAGCTACATCCCCAGCCCTTTTTACTTTCCTTAAAATTTTGAGACAGGGTCTCCCTAGATTGCCCAGGCTGTTCTTGAATTTGCAGTCCTTTTTTTGAGACTACGGAATTCCTGGGATTATGAATGTGTGCCGTCATGCCCAGAGTAACTTTCTTTTTCAGCTCTCAGTCTGTAGGGCAGGCCTTTCCCCCAGGAACAACCGGTGGATGGTACTTGTCACTATCTGGAGACATCGGTGGCCATCAGGAGGTGGGAATAACGTTCGTAACTAGTGAGGAGAGCGCCAGGGAGCTTGCTAAAACCTCCTCACTGCACCGAGCAGAATCACCTGACTCCAGAGGTCAGTGGTGCAGAGGCTGAGAAACTCGGCTTTGGAGAAAACTTGTCCCATCATATCATGAACATGTTTGCAGCATAGAAAAAAGTAGTGCTTTTAATATCAGTTGAAGTAGCACTTGAAATCTGAAAACAATTTCACTTTGAGATTCATTGGCACAGTTACTTTTTTTTGTTTTGTTTTTTCCTTTTGAGACGGGGTCTCTCTATGCAGTTCAGCTGGCCTTGAGCTCACTTTGTAGCCCAGGCTGGTCTCCCAACTCGCAATGATTCTCCTGCCTCAGCTTCCTGAGTGCTGGGATTATAGGCGTGTGCCACCAGGCCCAGCTGGGCTACTACTCTGATTCCTATTTGAATAGGGAACTGTTTAGGACTCTTCCTAAATGGCTGCCTTTCTCTTTAGTTGACTCACAAGTCTTGGAAGTTCAAATAGCACTGGCCCTGCAGTGAGTCTTAAGGTCTTTCATGCCCACATATGCCCCATTTCAAGGCCCTCACCACAGCCTGGACAAGTCAGATCCTGTGTATTACCTGCCATTGGGGATTGGCGACTCTGTTCAAGCTCCCCCGATGGGTGAGAAAAGAAAAAAGATTTAAAAAAAGCCAGGCATGGTGGCACGGGGCCTGTAATTCCAGCACTGGGGAGGCTGAGGCAGGAGGACTGCTGAGAGTTGAAGGCCAGCCCAAGCTACATATCAAGACCCCATCTCAAAACAAAAAAGAATGTGAAAAGAAAAAAACACTTTCACCAATGCTGCATCGCAAATCACTTTTTGCAAGCACGTGCTTCCTAAACCAAACTATCCTCAGCAGATTTTGTTCTGTTTTGCTCTGCAAACGACTTTTTTCAGTTACATAAAACTACAGATTGCATTCTGAAGGCTTTGCAAGCCTGAATGTCCTTGTTCCCTGAAAGTTTACGAGGACACAGAATTAAATGTGGGTAGCTCTCCTTGGGGCTTTCTGCATCACACCTGCCCAAATGAAAGTTCCGGTATGTTTTGGGCTTGCTGATCCTGTCTTAAAGAAGTCATCACCTGCCTGTGTCGGGTGTCGTGGCATGTGCTTGTAATCCCACCACTCAGGAGGCTGAGGCAGGAGGATCATTGCAAGTTCGAGGCCAGCCTGGGCTATAAAGTGGGCTCAAGGCCAGCCTGAACTGTATGGTGAGACCCTGTCTCAAAAAACAAAAGCAAAAACAAAAAAAACAAAAAAGAAGTCATCACCTGAGAAGTAACTCTACCCTGGGGCCTTACGTGGCTAAGGTATGGCCTTGTGAAAGCCTTTTACCTGACTGCTGTGTTTTCTGTCTTACTGTAACACTGCCTATTTGCAGGAAGACGTTTTGATTTGGTTTCTGTTTGTAAACCACCAATCAATCCAAACTATCACCTTAAAGTTGACCGATGGGGGCTTCAGGGATGCAGCCTGATGACAAACTGCTTTGCCTAATTTGCCCTGGGCCCTGGGTTTGCTTCCCAGCAAAGAAAAAGAGAAAAGTTTCCAGGGAGAAACATTTCAGTGCAGTGGGAGAATTATGACACTAATTGTGGTTCCGGACACGACCACTGTACACGTTCATTCAGCAGCCCCTGACTGCCCCACACAGTAGGTGAGCTTTCTTCTGATTGTTACCTTATACTGCAACAAAGCTGCTTTTAAATGTGCCAGTGAGCTGGGCATGGTGGCTGAGGCAGGAGGATTATTGGGAGTTTGAAACCAGCTTGGGCTACAAAGTGAGTTTAAGGCCGGTCTCAACTGCTTAGCCAGACTTTGTCTCAAAAAGACAACAAACAAACGAGTAATAGGCCTGCTGGCTGCCAGCACAGGACAGGGAGCACTAGGAACTCTTCTCCCACTCCCGCCGCTGCAGCGCCCTCCCCAGCCACTCAGCTGCCTTCCTCCAGGTACCTCCTTGGGGGAGTGGAGTCAGGGAGCCTCCACACTGACATAGTTTGAAGATTAAATATGTTAGAACATGTGAAAGTTCTTGAAACACAAGCATTCCACAAACATCTGTGTTATTTTTAGAAATGTTCCATGGATGCCAGGTTTAGAGGCAAATGCTTATAATCTCAGTACCCAGCAGCCTGGGCAGGATGATCATGAATTTGAGGCCAGTGCAGGCTGCCTAGGGAGACACTGCCACACACAAGCAAGCAAGCTAGCAAGCAAATGGGTGTTCTCTTGATACCAGCAGTTTACGTTTTACAAAGGCTTTATATCTCACATTATTTGATTCCTTTTTCCTAGAGTAAGCAGAAAGTAACACAGGTCATTTGAAGAGCACAAACTGACACCCGAAGAGGTTGGTTAAGTGACTTCCTGAAGCTCAGGGGTTGCTCAGGAAGATACTGGCCCAGCACGCTCCCTCTCCAAAGCTTTCTCCTGGAGTGCAGGAGGTTGCTGATGTTCCAGCTGGTTTCCAGAGAGGATTTCATTTGTTTCAGGTGGTCTGCTCTCACTTGATGTTTACTGTACTGCTATTAAAAGGTGTGTTCAAAGGCTTTCCTAGTCCATTGATACTTGCTGGCCATAAAGTACACAAAGCAAATGTTTTTATTACTGGCCCAGGACAGACATATATGTGTGTGCCCTGATTGTTTTAAAGTTGGCACTCAAACTGGTGACTGTGCTGGCCCAATAGAATTCCCAATCGAGGGAAGATGAAAGAGAATCTACTGAGGCGGTAGAAGGTGTCAGAGGTGTCACCAAGGTACGAAATCAACACCGTGGAACATTAAAGGTCCCTTAATAGCTCCCTATAAAAGTGTACACATAGTAATTCAGCACAGCCAAGAGGAGAATCATTTAAAAATATTTTAAGTTTACTATACATATAATAAAGTGCTCAAATCGTGTTAACAGCTCAAGGAATTTTAACGTTCATGTAGGTCTGTGTAGCTGCCACCCAGATAAAAGTATAGGACATTTTTCACCCCTGGTAACCCATATTCTCTTTCCAGAAATTAGTTTTTTTTTTTTTTTTTTTTGCGGTACTGGGGATCGAACTCAGGACCCTGCGCTTGCTAGGCAAGCACTTATTCCACTGAGCTATATCCTCAGCCCCCAGAAATTAGTTTTATCTGTTCTGAAACTTCACATAAGTAGGATCATATGATATGAACACATTGTGCCTGGTTTCTGCCGCTGGATGTTAGGTCTCTAGACACGTGTGTTGTGTGTAGCTGTAGTTTCTAAAGTCACGTTTTCAAATTGACAAGTGAAAAATTCCCAGCTATTTTGAGGATGCAGTCAGCAGATGTGGACCCCTTCTTCATAGAGTGAATTTAATTAGGCCTTTGAAAGGGTGGGGACAAAAAGAGTGTGAATTTGCTGTTCAGATATACAGAAAGAATGCCCGTGGCAGGAATAGGGACAGGCAGTTGGGATGCTCGGTCAAGTGGGTGCTTTTTGTTTTTGAGGCAAGGTCTTTCCATGCAGTCCGTGGTGGACTGGAGCTTGCTATGTAGCCTAGGCTGGCCTCGAACTTGCAATCCTGCCTTGGCCTCACATCACCATACTCCTCGTTCTGCTCCTCAGCCAAACAGATGGTGGCAAGGAATGGATTGGCCGAGGAGCAGAAGTGGGGGGCTGGGCGGGGCTGTGACGTCATAGATGGTGGAATATTCTGCCCTTGGTTCCTTCTCCTTGGAGTCTGCGGTGGTGAGCCCTAAATGGTAAATCCCGCACGAAGCCCTACAGTCATGCTCCTTGGTTCCGGAAGATGACTAGAATTACTCCACATGGTATTGTACAGACTCTGTAGTGTGTGTGTGTTGGGAATGGTGGCAGTGTCCCAAAAGCTTGGCTAGAACCCAGTCCATAGAGCTCCCGCAGGGAGTGCCACCTCTTGATGGTGGGTAGGGGACGGAGGTGTTGGGAAGACAACTCTCACCCCCATGGCCTGCCTGCTCCCAGGACTGGCAGTGAGAAACGTGGATCACTCGTTCAGTTCTTACCGTTTTTTCTTGACAGCCACGTCCCCGAAAGCTAGTCATGGGTAGGTGAGCGGACTGTTGCATAGAGCTGTGTGGGATCGTCCACCCCATACAGTAATCTCTACAGCGGCTATGTTTAACCAGGCAGGATTTTCAGCTTTGAATTGAAAGTGTGCCTACGCACACATACATGCCCATTACCACTTATTCATGTAACATTTAATTTTATGGGCTGCTTTAGACGATTTCTGTTCTTTAGTTCCAACTCAAGCTTCTTAAAACAAGTTACTACCTAGTTAGAAGGTATGTAGGATTGTCTGTATCGCGTTTGCAGACCTTAGTACCTGTTCCCCAGCCCCAGCTCTCCAGAGCCGCCCATCACGCTGTAATCAGTTCCTTTTTATTTTTCCTTCACTGTACTTAGCAGTACTTGTTTTTAGTTTTTTTTTTTTTCCAGTACTGGGGATCGAACTCAGGACCTTGCACTTGCCAGGCAAGCGCTTATGCCACTGAGCTATACCCCCAGCCCCTGTACTTAGCAGTACTTGGAAATCGTGTATATGTTAACTTTATTTTTTTGGTGTTGGGAATCGAACTCAAGACCTTGAGCTTGCCAAGCAGGCGCTGTGCCGCTGAGCCACATCCCCGGCTTAAATTCGTCATAATGATTGATCATATTCATTAAAGGGAACTCATACCTGTACAGGATGATGCCTCTTGAGTCTTTTTCCCCATTCCTCTCCCCTGCCCTCAGCCCCTCTTTTCCTTATCATTTATAAAAGCTTTCTTTCCATTTTTTCCTTCTATTCTCTCCCCTTTTTTTTTTTTTGAAATCACATATTTTTAGAATAATTTCCTGTCCACCTTCCTTGGAACAATCAAAGTCCTGTGAAGGAGGGGCTTCAGTTTACCTCCTGTCCCGAGTGGACTGCACCTTGCACACAGCAGCCATCATTTGTGGAATAAAAGGGTAATTTTATATTTAGAGGTGGTGTGAGGTTAGAGAAAAAGGAAAGCGTGTTTGTTTTCTCAGTACTGGGGGCTGAACTGAGGGATGTTCTACCACGGAGCTACACTTTGCATACTGTGTCTTTTCATACTATGTCGTGGTCTCCCCGAGTCGACCAGATGGGCTTGCCTTGCAGCCCTGCTCAGGCTCCTGAGTATCTGGGGCCGCAGGCCTGGCTCCAAAATCGTGCTTTGAAGGTGAAGACGCTGATGCTCAGAGACACTCAGTAACTTGGTGTGCGGTTTTTACACCGTTTTTTGTTCCCGTGTGCAATTGTTGTTGGCACATGGTTGATCTGACGACCAGCATCACATGTTGGATTACCTGGACTTCTGCTGCAAGACCAAACAAAGAGACCTTAAGTTTGCATTTTAATCTTTTGAATGAATGATGTGAACTTTTTCAGCCACTCTCTGCCCCACTCTTCTGTAGATGAGAATTAAATTTTCACAAAGCTGCCATGAATGTGGTAAGACCAGTAAGTTAAAACCTATTAGAAGAGGGGTGGGCGTGGTGGTGCACGCCTGTAATCCCAGCACTCCCGGAGGCTGAGGCAGGAGGATCCTTGTGAGTTCGAGACCAGCCTGGGCTACAAAGTGAGCTCAAGGCTAGTCTAAACTGCATAGCGAGACCTGGGCAAAAAAAAAAAAAGATCTTGCCCTATATACTCTAAAAGTGTGTATTAGTGAAATAGAAAAACAACCCAGTTGTATATAAAGGCATATTTTCTAACATTTTTGTTTTGCTGGTTATTTTAAAGTCTACAATAGACTGATTGGTTCTTCTGATTGGGCTTTTTAAAACTTTTTTAATTAAGAGAGGAATACACTTAGTTTGGAAAACAGTGTGAGTACTGTCTCAAATGACCTATTTGGGATGATCCAGCTCTGGATCGCAGGAGGAGGCCTGGAGTCATCTCTTCAGTGACCTCAGGGCTGGATGTGCGGTCCTGTGGCTGCTGAGTTCCACTCCGCCCTAATCAGCCCCTGTTCACCCCATGTAGCTGTGGCCTGCGTGGTATGGACACGCAGGAGATTCCAGAGATACAGGGACGAGACTCAAGCAACATCACAGTGACTGACGGTGGCCGTGGTAATTTGCGTCAGCTCTAACAAGCTGGTGTTGAAACCAGGTGGCAGCGTGCCAAGGAAGCCAAGGTTAGCAGACTTGGAAATAATGAAGTGAGTCATGTAACCCAGGAGTTGCACATACCCACAGGACTGTCTGAGTCACCACACCTCTAGGGGAGCACGTAAATATGGTGTCGGTGAGGTGCCGAACCTGCTGCGGGTGCCAAAGGAAGCAGAAACCACAGTGACCTCCCTGTCTCGCTGAGGAGACAAATACAGAGGAGAAGAAAAATAAAAGTGAACAACCAGGCATAAAGCGCAGGCAGAGAAAACCAGCGGGAGCTAGGGACAGGTGGAGTGAAGAGTAAAACCCAGTGGGGACGCAAAGCGGAAGGAGCAAGGCCAGCAAGGGGCGGAGAGCACTGTGTGGGGTGGGGTCTTGCGGTGCTCTTTCTGGCTCTGTGACCAAGGCGGGGTTCTGGGTCCTTTACGAGTCTCAGGCTTCAGAATTAAATCGGAGACAGTAATGAGTCAACATTTTTCTCTTCATTCAACAAATTACGCCAGGTGTTGATTGGGACACTTGGGAAGCGGTGACAGATGCGGCCTTACCCTTGCAGAGCATGCTTGCTTGTAGCAGAAGCAGACAGTAAACAAGAAAATAACAGAATGTGGCAAGGCCCGCACAGAGAATGCAAACAGATAATTAAATGAGGGTGCAGGGGGAATTCCTTCAGAGCTGCTCAGAAAGGTCTCTGCATGGGGCACCAGGCCTGAGAGACAAGGCAGGGTGAAGGGCGAGGGGGCCAGGTGGGCACCACGTAGATTTGGGGGCCAGAAATGTCTGGACATGTCCAAGGGCTGGCAGAGACCAGCACGGTGTGGTGAGCTGGGCAGAGGGGCCAGTTGTATGAGTTGGATTGAAGGAGACTAAGTGGGCCAGGGTGCTAACGTTTAATTTTCCCACAGTGATGTGTTCAGATCTTTTGTTCAGTTCTGACAAATACATAGCAAGCCACAGACCATTTCTGTTGCCTGGGAGAATTCCCTCCTGCTTCTTGCCATGCAGATTTCTCACTGTACGAATCAAGTGCTGCGGAGTACTACTTGGCTATAAAGAATGACACATTTGAAACATTAATAGGGAAATAAGCCAACCAGACAAGGTTAAATACCATACGGGATCTCTCATTTGAGTGAGGCAGAGCACAAAGAAAATGATAGAGGATGGATAAAAAGGGACAGGGGCTGGATTTTTTTTTTTTTTTCTGGTCTTTGAGACAGTCTTGCTGTGCAGTTCAGACTGGCCTTGAGCTCACTTTGTAGCCCAGGCTAGTCTCAAACTCAAAATGATCTTCCTGCCTCAGCCTCACAAGTGCTGGGATTATAAGTGTGTGTCACCAGGCCTGGCTTGTGTTTTCTTGGAAGTATTAAATTAGATTTGTCTGTCAGGTGTCATTTTGATGGTAACAGTGAGGTTATTGTATTTAGCAGCTTGGTATAGAATCTGGAACATTGAGTGTTCAATAAATGTTAGCTACTGTCAGTTAAATGCTGTGCTAAAATAATAATTACTGGTCCTGCGAAAGAAACCAGTGAAATTGGAAGAAAAGGAAAATGGGTAGAGAACCTGGGAGATTGGGCCTACTGGGCTGGGAAAAATTAGTTCAAGAAGGTTTTAAATTCCATTTTGAAAAAGTGAAAGAGAATCCATTTGATGAGTGTTTGCACCTTAAGCGGAGGAAGCATGAGGTATTTGAGGAGTGCAGAGAAGACTTGTAGGTATCGTCTTGGCTCCTAGCTCATCCCGGCTGGTGAACTCGGGCAAGTCACACCCCTTCTCTGAGCCTTGAGTTGCTCGCCCTGCAGGGCTGTGTGTGTGTGTGTGTGTGTGTGTGTGTAATGATTTAGACTGCAGTTCCCTTGAAAAGTCTCAGGCACAAGGTTCCACATTGTTTAAAGCAGCTTTTGAATAGGATGTGAGGGGGGCAGGGTGGGGATGGGAATGTGCTGAGAGAGGGCAGGAGTGTCCTTCTGACTGGCTGCCAGGCCTCATCGCCAGCCTGGCAGTGAGGACGGAGAAGGTACAAACCTGGAGACCTGGAGGGAAGAACGGGGTCACTTTGGGCGAGGTGCTGCCTGCAGATGTTCTGAGCGCCAGCAGCTGGGAGAAGCGTGATGGGAGTGCGGCGCTGGGGCTGTGATAGGGCAGGAGGCCCTGAGCCCAGCCTGGCGCAGTACTTAGTGTCAGAGATGCCCCGCGGAGGCCGTGGAGCGTGGGCGGGAAGCCAGCGCCAGCCTGCAGGTTGGGCTGGTTATGTGGATTCCGGAGTCATCGCCCCAGATGATGCCTGACACCGCGGGAACTGAGGCAGCCAGGTTCTCATCCCAGTTGGCTTGGTGCCAGAGCTCCGGGCTGGAGAGTGGAATGCCGCGTTAGTCAGCTGGGCTGCCCTCTGCCAGCAGAGCAGCCTGGCACCTCTTCCTTGGGCGCAAGCAGGAGCGGACTGCTCTGGCACCTTCACGTGTAAAGTCTGAGAAGGGGTGGCAGGGAGCGAGAGGGCCCGGGGCCACCCAGGACTTCCTGAGAGGTTTTTTCCTGGGTTTGATCCTGGGGAGGTGAGTCAGGTGTAACGAAGGGTCTGGCCACCTCCCGGGCCATTCGGTACTTGAGGCATTTGAGTACCTGAGATGTGCCAGTGTTCCGGGCCTCTGCCGGACTTAATTATTTGGGAATCACTTTTTTAACTCCAGTGGGAGCACAAGGGCTTCCAGACGGGTGTCCTGCAGAATTCCTCTTAATTTGATGTGGGGTAACAAAGGAAAGCAGGGCCAAGAAGCATTTGAATGAGGTGTTTATGCCTGGGTTGTTTAGCCCTGGTCATCGTCTCAAAATATGATCTCTGTTCTGTATCCTTTAGTTTCTTCAACATTTTTTTTTTTGTGGTTCCCTGTGGGTTTCTAGACCACAAGGCTCACCCACCTTCCTTTCTGTCCTCTCTTCCCCTCCCTCCCTCCCTCCCTTCCTTCCTTCCCTCCCTCCCTCCCTCCATCTCTCCCTCTTCCTCCCTCCCTCTTTCTGTTTTATCATAGCCCAGGCTGGGATTGAAGAAAACAGCGCGTTTGATTAAAGTCTTCAGAGATGATACAGCAGTGAAATTACCATCACTGGTGATGTTTTTCTTCCTTTCACTAATGCTTCCAATCTCAGTTCTAGGCGGCTTTACTCCCCTGCCCCGTTCCATCCTTACACTTGGAATTTTAAAACTCAGTCTTTTTGAGATTGGGTTTTGCTGGGTTTTGCTGTGTAGCCCAGGCTGGCGTTGATCTCATGGTCCTCCTGCTTCAGCCTCCCCAGTGCGGGATCATAGGTGTGTGCCGTCATTTCTGGTTGAAATTTCAATTTTAAGTCGTAGCTTTAGGGTTTTGCCTGCCTTTGAAAAACTATTCAAACCGGAAATATTGTAACACAACGGAGGAACAAAGTTTGTGTCCTAGAAAAAGAACTGCTTCACTAAAGGTAATCTGCATATGAAAAGCTGGCCTTAATCCAGGGATGGAGAGAAGGTGTTCGGCACTGCCTCTCAAAGCTGCTTCTGGAAGCGTGGTCCGCACCCAGCAACTTTTTGAAAATGCACTTGAAGTTTCCACCACAGATCTAGGGTGTCTGATCTGTGTCGTGAGCAGAATTCTTAGTTATTAATTCCTGATCAAGCTGCAGAAGCTCTGCTCCAAATCGCAGCAGTGTTGTGAACTGTTCAATGTCTAAAGAGAAAACTTCTGCAATTGCAACTGTGTCCAGTTGACTCCAGATGCTGTTGTTTTAAAATAAGATTGAAAGATCTTTTTCAGAATAATGTGTGCACGTAGTTCAGAGGAACATCCCACCGTTCTCGGGGAGAGCGAATGAAAATTTGCAACTCAGTCCCACCCGTGCGCAGCATTGGGGGGCATCCTGGCTTCGCTCCTTTCTACCCCTCTGTGGAAGGCCTCCCCACCCGCCTGGGACTGCGCCCGCCAACTGCACATTGCAATTCAAGAAGGGGAAGTAGATTCAAAGTCCAGAAATTGACTCGAACTTCCTGCCTGGCAGGAGTGAATTGGCCAAAAGACTGGGGAGCTGGATGTCATCGAGTCAAAGTGATCAGTGGGGAGCCTGGAATGAACACGAGCAATACTGGTCTTTCTAATTAGCGAGTTTTAATTGTTTCAAAACTCTCCACTAGTTTCAAAGCAGGGTGACCTACTTAATGACTCATTTATTTCTGTCCTTTGTTGTTTCTCTGTCGCCCAGGCAGATTCGGACAGCAGAGGTGCAGCTGCCTGGAAACTGCATGTGTTGCTTTCTTTAGAGCAGGAAAGGACTTGAGTTTTGCACAAAGGAGACCCCTGTGCGTCTCCCTCCCTTTTTAATATGTGATCTTTTATGACTGGCTTCTGATGCTGAGTATGACGAGTTTGAGGCTCGTCCACGTTGTAGCATGTATTGGCACTTCATTCTTTTTATTGACAAACAATATTCTACTATACGGATATATTGTCTCAGTATTGGCAAGCCGATGGGCATTTGGTTCTCAATAACATGAGACATCTGTTTGTGTGGGTGCATGTTTTCATTTCTCTTGAGTAGATTTGTAGAAGTGGATTTGCTGGGTTATGTTTGGTAACTTAAAAAAACAAACAAACAAACATTTTTACCCAGCTGGAAGTGGTAGCAGATACCTGTAATCCCAGCACTCTGGAGAGGCTGAGGGAGGAGGAACTCAAGTTTGAGCCCCAACCTGGGCAATTTAATGATTTAGTAACCCTGTCTCAAAATAAAAACTAAAAAAGGGCTGGGGATGTAACTTAGCATAAAGGTCCCAGTACTTACCATCCTCCAAAAACAATCTTAAAAAAATGGTTGTTTTTAAGATATTGTAGTAAGCTGTGCATGGTAGAGCGTCCCTATAGGTCAGTACAGTACTCCAGACACTGAGGCACGAGCATCGGGAATTCCAGGCCAAAACAGGGAAAACAAAACAAAGAGATCATGAAATACCATCTTGACCATTTTAAGTATCTCGAAAACAAACAAAAAGGTGGGGGGGAGGAGCCTGGGAGTGTAGCTCGGTGTGAAGGCCCTGATGAAATCCTCAGTACCAGGGAAAGAATGAAAACTGAAAAAGGAATTCAGCCCTGCTGCTGTTGACCCCCAGCACTCTTTTCATCTCGCAAACCGGAAAGTCTGTACTACCCAAACGCTCCTGCCCCTTGCTTGCCGACTTCCAGCTGTGGGGAACTGGAGTGCTGCAGCTGATCTCTGTGAATTTGGCCACTCTGAGCATGTCATACAGGCTGCCTCCTCCAGCATTTGTCCTAGTGTAACTGCTTTATTTTACTGAGCAAGCGTATTTCATGGGGGGCGGGGCACAGACCACAATCTCCTTTCTCTTTTTTTCTTTGTTTTTAAAGTTTGAATAATAGATATTCTTGTCAACTAAGTTTTTTTCAGTACTGGGAACTGAACTCAGGGCCTTTGTTGAGCTATATCCTTAGCCCTTTATTTTGAGACAGGATCTAGCTGAGTTGCTAAATTGACCTGGCTGGGATTGGGCATAAACTTTCAGATACTACTGCCACGTCAGCCTCCCAGAGTTCTGGGATTGCAGGCATGTGCCGGTTTGCCTGGCCCTCCCCATGTTCTGGTCTAAGAGATTTATTGTTTTTTTGGTATGTTTTTGAGACAGTGTCTTGCTGTGCAGTTTAGGCTGGTCTTAAGCTCACATTGTGGCTCAGGCAGGCCTCAAACTTGCAACAATCCTCCTGCCTCAGCCTCCCGAGTGCTGAGATTACAGGCATGTACCTCTATTTCTGGCAAGATTTATAGTTTTATGTTTTAGGTTGAGGGATTTGAGGATTTCTTTTTTCTCCAGTACTGGGGCTGGAACCCAGTGCTTTACTCATGCTAGGCAATTTATTTTGAATTAATTATGATATTAAGGGTCTAACTTGATGCTCTTGTATGTAGATATCCATTTTCCCCAGCACTGTTTGTTGGGAAAAAAACTATCCTTTACACACTGAGCGGTTTGGCACTCTTGTCAAAATCATATGATCATATAGGTTGAGTGTTTAATTCTGATCTTTTTATTCTATTTCACTAATCTATGTTTAACTTTTTAAGAAACTGCCAAACTGTTTTCATATATGGCCGTACTGGCCTCATCCTGTCAAGTGCTGGCACTGCAGCCTACCGTGCCTGGCTATTTCTTCCTTTCTTTCTTTTTGATGATAGCTCTCCTGGTTGGCGAGAAGTTAGAGGAAACTCCCTAACTCCGCAGGACTGAACGCAGGGAACACTGAGCTATATGCGCTTCTCTTTTTTTATTTTGAGACAGGGTCACTAAATTGCCCAGGCTTGACTCAAAGTTGTGATTATACTGCGAGCAGCAGGGATTACAGGTGTGCGTAGTCATGCTCAGCTGGGAAGTGGTTCTTGACTTTCATTTTTGTTTTACTGTGAGGCTAGGGATCAAAGCCAAGGCCTTACAGATGCTCGGTAAGTGCTCTACTGCTGGGCTACAGCCTCAGCTGGACTCGTGACTTCTAAACATCGGCCTTTGTCCACCTGGAGCAGAGAAGTAGGACCTGACGCCCTCCCCACTCCAAACCTCAGGGCCAGTTCTCTGCCTGCGTAACCTCCAGCAAGTTTCTTCGGCCTAATGCTTCAGCTTTCTCTCCAAATAAGGGCACCAGTTAATGTCGTCCTCACACAGCATGAGATAAGGGTAATACACAAGTACTTTCCTCAGTGTGTGCATTAATGTTGGGTTCACGGTTTTACTCCATTAACTTCCCGTTACTGTGGTCTTGCTGTGGGCCAGCCCTGTCCGACTCAAGTGTTCCAGCGAGTATGGCTTTCCAGTATTTTAAGCATGACAGAATCCTGCCCGACAGCTTGCTTGCCTTCCCCTGGATGTCACCCAAATGCCTTCACACCCATTTCACACATTAACCCAAGTGAGCAGTGCGCTTCCCATTACTCCCTGTCTGTCTGCAGTCTGGGCTGTGACTACCTGCTTTTCCAGTTTAGCTTTAATTTGCCGTCCATCCTGGCTCCTGCATACCGTGAGGAAGTTTGTGGCATTCCCCTGACCTCTAACCTGGGATTCTAAGGGACAAAAACCGTCTTTACCTGAAGCCGATCGGGGCTGGGGTTGGTCGGGGCTGGTGTTGGTCGGGTCGGTTGGAGGCAATGCCTTGGCCCTCTCTTCCTTTTTGATTCTGCGTTGTCTGCAGAGACCTGCCCTGGGAGGAGGTGAAGTCATCTGAGCGGCCTTCCCTTCTAGCGCCTAGGTTGGTGGCTGCTGCTGCAGTAATAGGCCTGGCAGTGCACTCCCGAAAAGGCTGTCCTTCAGCTGGTGTTCGTTAAAGCTGCAGGGCTAGCCCCCTCGGGAGTTCTCCTAGATGGCAGCTGTCACGACTAATTAAGGAGAGATCAGGGAAGGTGTTTCGAAGGGATTCTTCTTATCTCAAAAAACAGTGGCCATGCTGGAACATTTGTAAGGGGGAGATGAAGACAGGGCGGAGGGAATGTGGTAGCAGCTCAGACCACTTGGCAGAAATCGCTCTGCTGGCAGTCAGAAGAATGGCGTTCAATGTTCTTAAAAGGACTTACTTGCCCTCTTTAGCACATTGGGTGACATGTCCCAGGCATATCAAAAGTATTGTGTGTGTGCTGAGATTGCTCGGTGGGCATAGTGCATGCACATAGGTGGGAAGTGCTTTTTATATTCTACCAAAAAATCTTAAATAAGTAATAAAAAAAAAACCTCAGGAGACCCCGGATATCTCGGGTGTATCTTTAACCACTTAGAGATATTGAGACTGTTTTATGGCTACATTTGTAGGATCAGTAGTGAAGACTTGGGGCTTAGGGGTTGATCCCCTTTGAACTCTGGTTCACTAATGTCCAGCAGGATTATAGTGAGAGCCACATGTGTCAGGTAATATTTTCTAGCAGCTCCATGTGCTAGTTTCTTAGGGTTACCATAACAACTTACCATGTAGCAGGTTATACACTGTTCTGGAGGCGGCCAGAAGTCAGAGATCAAGGTGTCCTCCTTGTCGTCCTGTGTCTGGGGAAGTATCCTGGCACGCTTCTGCCTGGGAGCTGTGGTTTCTGGCAACCCTTGACATACTTTGTCTTGTAAGGACATTGCCGCAATCCCTCTTTAGGCTTCCATGGTTGTCTGTGTCTGTGTGTCCAAATCTGTGACCTTTGGCACACAAGTGCAAGCCAGTATGAGAGGGTTCGGGCTGGCTCCGTGGAAGAGCGCTGACCTAGAAGGTGTGAGGCCTCCTGGGTTCAGTCTCAGCCCTTAGCGCTGAGAGGGGATGGGGGGGGAGGGAGAGGAAAAGGAAAAAATAAAAAATTAAATTTGTGTAATTTTAATGTTTTATTTTGCCTAATCAAATATTGTCATTATAACGTAATCAGTGTACACATTCATAGTGGGACAATTATTACTACTGTTAGTACTAATTGCAGTAATACTGGGGGTTGAACCCGGGTCTTCACACGGAGCAACACCTGCAGCCCTCTTTTTATTCTTGTTTTTATTTATTTACTTTGGTTGTTTGCAGGGTCTTACTAAGTCACTGAGTTGCACAGGCTAGGCTTGAACTTGGAGTCCCCTTGCCTCAGCCTCCTAGAGTGCTTGGAGTTATAGAATGTGTTACTACCTCCAGCACATTGGGAATTTTTGTGTGTGTGTGTGTCTTTGAAATCCAGTGTGTATTTTATACTCATAATGCATCTCAGTGTGGAGAGCTGCTTTTCAAGGCCTGCCTGTCCGCGTGGGGCCAGGCCTGTCCCTGGCTTGTGCAGCGGGGCGCTGGCGCTGGCACTGCCTGGGACTTCAGCGCTTGCGCCATGTGTTCTCCTTTCATCCTCCTTGATCTTCCAGGGACTGTTTTTTTTTTTTTTTTGCCTAAAGCCTCAGTCATTTTTAACAAAATGAATAAAAACCTTTACAAGAACTGCTGTGGATCCCAAGACTTAATGAATGGGGGAAACAAAACAAGTCAGTTTTGCAGAAGAGGCCTTTATTGAATTACCTTTTTAGTTTTTAATGTGTTTTTTTTCAGGGCTGGGGCTGGCACCCAGGAGTTCAGTTACATGTTTAAAGGTTGGAGTTTATTGTGTGGTGGAATTCATAAGCACTATTTCACAGTGGCTTAAGTAAGAGTGGTTAATATTTGGGAGGTTTTTTTTGAGTGGGAAAATATAAGACTTTATTATTATAAACCTCCCTCTAGGAGACTTGTGACTCTTGTGTGAACAAGTCCCCAATGAACACAGCTATTATTCTCAGTCATTTTAAGACAAGAAAGGGCATAAGTTTTTCTTTCTGGGCTGACTGCATTAAGTCTGTTATAATAGTGAATTATTATCTGTATCTCTAAAGTCTGTATTGTCTTTTCTAGGAATTAAAAGCTTGCTACTTGTTGGTTTGAATTCCACTTGGGAGGAATTTGAGGGGGCTTTTATGAGCAATCCCACAGGGAGAAAAATTCATGGAGTCCTTTTTTTTTTTAAGGTACTGGAAATTGAACTCAAAAGCCCTCACACTGAACTACATCTGCAGTCCTTTGAAAGTATTTTAAAATTTTAAGACAGAGTTGTTGCCAGGTGTGTGTGTAAGTGATTCCAGGCACTTTCTGTCCTACCCAAAGAACTGGCGAGGACAACTGGTGAATTGGTAAACACAGCTTTTATTTCAAGTAAAGGAAGAAAAGGGGAAAAGTGAAGAAAAGAGAAGAAAGGCAGGGTGTGGTGGTGCAGACCTGTAATCCCAGCCCTCAGGGGACTGAGGCAGGAGGATTGCTGGGAATTGGAGGGCTCCATAGGGAGTTCAAGGCCAGCCTGAGCTGCATAGTGAGACCCTGTCACAAAAAACCAAAACAGGGAGGGAGAGGGGAGAAGGAGAAGAGTAAAGAGAAGAGCAAGAAGAATTCCATTGTACAAGCAGGACAGGACATTACAGAAACAGAACGACAGCGAGACAGGAAGAGCGTGGCAGTGGTAGGGTGTCAGTGACCGCTGTCTTTTATATCCTAGGTCTGGTTGGCTAGAAGTTGCTCTGTCCACACATCCTGGTTGTGATTGACAGGTCACATCCATTCAGGATCGGGTGACATGGTTATATCTTGTTTCCAGCCTCTGTCCTGGATATTTGTGATTGACAAGTTACACTCTGTTTTTCAGCCAACCTGCTGTGCCCTAATCTCCTGTCTCAGGGTGTTACTAAGTCACTAGGTTGCCTAGCTTGGGTAAGAATTTGTGCTCCTCCTGCCTCAGCCTCCCACAGCACTGGGATTACAGGTGTGCATACCAGACCTGGCTGGGTGCTCACATTCTTAAGTGTGTGATAAGGTTATGATTTCCTCCCGCTGTAACTGGAATTACCAGTGCTGGCTGTGGTTGCGTTTATTCCTGCTGGGTTTACTCCCTGTCCTAAATAGCCTCCGAAGGAAAAAGACTGAGGTTGTGGCTGTTAATGTGCCTAGATGCAAAATCCATCTTGCTTGTCCAAGGTTACCTAGGTGAATGAGGAAGGACCCTTACATTACATGAGTTTTGGAGGTTTGCGTTTCTGATCATTCCCCAGCTGACCCCTAACTCTGATGTAAATCCTGGTTGTTAATCTGAAGGAAACCTTTGAGTAGGCAGTGTACCATCTTCATGATAATTTAAGGAGAATCTCATGTTTCTTGTGTTGGACCTTGGTTACAATATCAATGTCCCTCTGCATCTAGATGTCAAAGGAAGTCATACATTCTGGACTGTGTTAATGACAGTGTAGCTTTATTGTGTAACAGAGTGCAAGTTGATTCTGGACTGGAAGTTGAAAGAAAAAGGACATAGGGTGATTTTTTTATGTGAATAATTGGTAACAGAAAGGAAAATGGCTGGATTTTTTTTTTTAGACCTCAACAACTATCACTGCTTCTTGTAGTGAGTACAGGAAAAAGCAAAAAGGAGAAAAAAGCAAAGGAAGAGTGGAGTTAGAAGGCCTCCTGCCTCTGGTCTTCCTTTTCCCCTTGGCCCCCTTTGAAGGCCTGCGGCTGAGTGTGAGAGGGAGGAGGGCTGGGAGCTGAAGCCTTTGTTGTGACAGTGAGGGCTCTGGCTTGTCCAGCCCCCAGCCGCAGCTTCCCACACCTCCCGCAGTGTTTTTCTCACTGGCCTTTGCCCTTTGTGGCCCGGCCTGCCCTCTTACGTTGCCAGGTGTGCGCTCAGGTTGCCCGGGCTGTCTCCTGTCCCAGAAGACTCGTCTGTGCCGTGACCTTCTCAGAAAGGCCTGGTGAGAATCGCACCAGTGTCCGCCCATCAGCAGCCCCCTTGACGGGCGCCTCCCTGTCCTTCTCAGGCTTTTTTTTTCCCTTTGCTATGTTTGGCTTAATTGCTTTTTGGGATCTGTGTTGTAGTAATCTCTCTCTGTTTTTGGTGGTGCTGGGGATTAAACCCAGGGTCTTGTGCATGCAAGGCAAAGGGTCCACCACTGAGGCACACCCCCCAGCTCCAATTTTTCCTTCTCAAACCACTCTTGGAAAAGGCAGTTGGATCTGACCAATTGCACAGAAAAGCTCGAGGCTTAGAAAACCCTGAAAGAAACTGTCTACCGATTTAGGTTCCTCGGTTTAGGCCTTGTAAATTAAACTAACGAAAGACAGATTAAGAAGAAAAAAAGGATGTGAACCTTATTACCAAACACACATGCATGAATGTGCAAGCACTCAGGGATGAATAACTGAACGAGTGATTAGAATTTGGGTTTATACGGCACTTTAGCAAAGAACAGTCAGTTTTAGAGCTATGACAGGACTGGGCAAAGGACTTTGACTTGCTAGGGAGAGCAGATTGTGGGTGGGAATACATAGTATAGGGGGACTAACAGTAGGAGAGGGCTAGTTTTACCAAGGTTTGTTAAGTAGATTTCTCTGGGTCCATTTCTTGGCTGATAAGGGTGTGCAGTTGTCTCTGGTGATTAACTTCCTGTCTGTGGTGACTGAGTGGGAAAAATTACAACTTACACAAGTATGTACCCTGCTGTTACACAGCTTCTCTTGCTATGACAAACTAGTTGAGAGAAATCAATTTATAGGAGAAAGGGTGTATTTTGGGCCATGGTTTTGGAGCTTTCAATCCAGTGTTAGATGGCTTTCTTGCTTTTGGGCGAGAGCAAAGGCTGAGTATCTTGGCCATAGGAGTGGGTGGGGGAAGCTGCTTGCCAGTAGCAGCTGGGAATGAGAACAGGAGGAGGGTGGGGAGGAGGGGGAGGGGGAGGAGAGACCCATCCTGGGCACACAGCCAGCGACCTATGTCCTTTAATTAGGCCCAGCTTCTGCAGCTTCCATCACCCCCCAGTTGTGCGGACAGTCTGTAAGCCTACCCGTGCGTTCATCCACCTGAAGTTAGGTGAAGTGAGAGCCTCATGATCAGGTCCCCTTCCCAAGGCCGCACCTCTGAACAGTGCTCCACTGGGACCCAGCCTTTAATATATGAGCTTTTAGGGGACACTTCAGATCCAGGCCATAGCCTGCTTTTGCGGAAATGGCCAGAAGGCAGAGAACTTTCCTGACTCCTGCAGTGACATATTCTGCTTCTTTTCCTTTGTTGAGTGCCAGTTCTGAGAATGTCCCCGGAGCATCCTTTCTGAGACCTTCGTATGCTGAGGAGGTGGATTGCTCACTGCAGGGAGTTCAAGGCCAAATTCAGCCTGGAAAAGAGAGTGGGGCAAAGAGCTGGGTCCTGCCTGATGCCCAGAGGTCCCTTGAGCTTCCAAGGGGTCAGAGCTGCATGCAACAAGCGCCTTCTGGCCTTCCTTCCCCGCCCTCATTGTGACAGAAGGGAAAAAGCAGTTGGCTTGGGTTTGCCAGAGTCATAGAGGGCTTGCAGGGTCCACAGGAAAAGAAGGGCTCATGTTTAAAAGCAGAATTTTCTTCTACCTTGGCCCCTTTTTTATAATACTTTTTTGGGTCTGTTTCCCTATGCAGTCAAGCTGGCCTTGAGCTCACTTTGTAGCCCAGGGTGGTCTCCAACTCACAATGATCCTCCTGCCTCAGCCTCCTGAGTGCTGGGATTACAGGAGTGTGCCCCCACGCCTGGCTTTATTATTACTTTTTACTCTTACCTTAGCCCTTCTTACCTTCTGGCTGCTATAATTTGATTTTCCTTTTCCTACTCTCCTATAATACATGCACCTCAAACTGTCTCCACCTTGGAAATGTATGTGAAATTGTCTACGAATTAGACTTCTAACTGCAGCCCATGGTATGTGGGGTTGAGGTGGGAGAGACCAGCACTTCGGAGAGCCCCGATCTAACACAGCCTAAGCAGAAAACTATCCCTGTTGTTTCACAGACCAGTGCAGAGCAAGTGCAGTGTACCACCTGTGTCATTTTAGATGTTTTGGTAATCTCATTAAGAAATTAAGAAGAACCAATGAAAATATTTATTTTTTTTTACTAGTACTGTACTGGGTATTAAACGCCGAACCTTTCACCTTGAGCTGTATCACTCCTCCATTCTCCAGTGCTCTTTTGGTGTTTTTGAGACAGGGTCTTGCTGTGTAGCTCAGGCTGGCCTCAAACTCACGGTGATCCTCCTGCCTCAGCCTTTTGAATGCTGGGATTATAGGTGTGTGCCGCCACGCCTGGCTCTGTGTTTTGTTTTTTTCTTTTTTTGAGACAGGGTCTCGCTATGCAGTTCAGGCTGGCCTTGAGCTCATTTTGTAGCCCAGGCTGGCTTTGAACTTGCACTGATCCTCCTGCCTCCTGACTGCTGGGATTACAGGCGTGCGCCATCACACCCAGCTCTGTGTGCTTTTTTAACTTCTTCATTTTGAGATAGGGCATTACTGAGTCTCTAAATTGCCCAGAATGGGCATGAATTTACGATCTTTCTACTTCAGCCTCCTAGATTGCTGGGATTATAGGCATGTCCTACTATGCCTGACAAATTATTTTTCATAGTGTCTTTCATGGAAACCCATTATCTAAATACTAAAAATGTTCACAAACTTAATTTATTCCACAGTCCTGGCAAAGGTGGCCGTGTTTGCGTTTGTGTGGGAAAGACGGCCACCGTCATATTTGTCACCCGATGGAGACTTTGCAAACAAAATCAAAATTTGGCCAAACGCTTCTGTTTGCGAACCAAATTATCGTTCACAAACAAAAGCATTCATGAACCGAGGTGCCACTGTATGTAGTCAGTATACACGTTAATGAGGTAGTTTGCATTTTCTTTTCACTCTGGTCTTCTGCATCTGGTATGCAGTTTGCACCCGTAGAGCAGCTCAGTTTGGACGAGGTAGGTCGCAGGGGCTGAGTGGCCACGTGTGGCCAGAGGGTGCCTCATTGAACAGTGCATGTAAAAGGCTATTAGGGAAGTCTGTGTGTGATGTGTTTCCGCACCCTTGGTGATGTGGCTTTTCGGCCGTGGAATGGGAGCACCAAACACACGGTGAGGGTGACAGTGAGGCAGAGCATAGGAGGGAAGGCGCAGAAGGCTTCAGCGCCAGGGATCTTGCAGCGCAAGCAGAACAGTCCCAGGACTGCAGGGAGCCCTGCAGTGGCAGCTGAGAGAGCGCCGAGGTAGCCTTTCCAAGGTTGCCCGCTGCTGCCAAGCCTCCAGGCCCAGGTCACTGCAAAGGGGGAACCAGGTTGATTCTTGTCTCCAAAGGTGGGAAGAGTATGTGAACAAAGTTAAGGAAGTTTCTCGCG
>PVLD010017886.1:0-40544 GCA_004027595.1 Dinomys branickii | reverse complement strand
GGGAGGGATCGAGGGGTCCGCGCTCTCAGGGCGCTAGGACCCAGCAAATTCCTCTCTCCTCTTCCGGCGGCTTTTGGGGCCCTCCGGGCGGCTCACCCGACACGCGCAAAACGTGGGACCGCCGGGCGTCTCCGCCGCCACCAAGCCGATCTCTGTCGGGAGTCACCGGGGGGCTGCGCCGGCTAGGGAGGCGGGAGGAATCGAGGCGTCCGTGCTCTCAGGGCGCTAGGGCCCCGCAAATTTTTCCGCTCCCGGTGGCGTTTGGGGCCCTCCACGTGGCTCGCCCGACACGCGCGAAACATGGGATTGCCGGGCGTCTCCGCCGCTAGCAAGCCGATCTCTGTCGGGAGCCGCCGGGGGGCTGCACCGGCTGGGGGGGGGTGGGAGGGCCCGAGGCGGCCGCGCTCCCACTGCGCCTGGACCGATCCCCGCTTCTTCCCCGCGGGGATCGTCCCCGGCTCCCAGCATCTGGGACTTTCCCACGTCTCGCCCTGGCAGCCTGGTCCGCCCTACCACATCTCCCCCGGCATCTCAGAGAAATACGCCCAGTTTAAACTTCCCAGCCGAGGTTCCGGCATTCACGCTCACCAAGTCTGTCTCGAGCTGGTGGTGTTTATTAAGAAGGTTCGCTCCCTTGCTGCTCACCCGGTCGCCATCTTCCCCGGATCTGCACCACATCTTAATGGTAGTTAATTACTATTTTACTCTGAAAAATCACTGAGAGGACCAAGAATATAGCTCAGAGAGGCAGCACCTTGTTCAGCAAGTGCAAGGTCCTGAGTTTGACTCTTGGTACTAAAAAAAAAAAGAAGTCACTGTGAGTAGATTTTAAGTGTTCTTATCACAAACAATGGGCATGTGAGATAATACATATGTTAATTAGCTACTGTATATTTCAGAACATCAACGTGAGGTCTTTAAAACACACAGTAGTAAAACGAACATAAAAAATTAATTGCTTATAGGTATCATATAGTCAGGTATTTCTTTTCTTTTTAATTTGACCATTTTACTTTTTAGTTGTCTTATGTAGTTTGTAGATATTGTGATTATTGATATAGTTGGGTTTAAATCTATAGACTTACTACTTATTTTCTGTTCTGCTAAGTTGTTTTGCTATGTTGTTGCTTTTTTCCCTTTCACTAGATCTTCATTTTGAGTCATTGAGTATTTCATGTCAGTGTCTTTGATGAATTTTTAAGTAGAGTCTTTCTATCTTTTTTCTAGTGGTTTCTACAGATTTTAAGTCTGGAGTTAGAAAATATTTTTATGTTTTTTTGTGAAGATCAACATAATGAATTCTTATACCTCATGGCCCATGTACAGTTTCTGCATATGTGTCTGAATTTTACTTTTAAAAACACTCATTAATTTGTGGAAATTATTCTTAACTTATGAACTACACAAAATAACAACAACAAAAAATAAATGCTCAGAGCCATAATTTACTGATCTTCAATTAAGAGTTAGACTGCTAACCTATCACAGTTTATTTCCAAGTGACAGTGTACCAGTTCATATACTATATGAAATATTACAATTGCACATTGTAACTTTTCTACTTCATCATTCTATTCTAATGTTCTGTATTTTATTTCTATGTGCATTGAAAACCCTGTATGATTCATTTTCTTTAGCAGTATTTGATTTAATCATAAGGAAAGTATATATTTATCCATATAGTTTACATTTGCAGTGCTGTTCATTCCTTTGTGTTTATTCATACATTTATTTGGTGTCATATTTTCTTTGCCTGAATTTTTTTAGCATTTCCTGTAGTGTGAGTATTTGGGCAAGAAATTTTTTCAGCTTTTATATGTCTGGAGACATACATATTTTACCTGTATTTTTAAAAGATGTTTTCTTGGCTGGGGATATAGCTCAGCAGAACAAGTGCTTGCTCAGCAAGTGCAAGATCCTGAGTTTGATTCCCAGCACACAAGAAAAAGATGTTTTCTGTAGGATGGGCTAAAAGTTGACAGTTGTTTATTTCTATACTTTAAGCCCTACTTTTTGAAGTGCATTACTTTCAATAAGAAAGCAGCTCTCATCTTTGTCTTTGATGTTTTTTGCATAATACATCTTCTCTAGCGAATTTTAAGATTTCCATTCTTTATTACTAGTTTTGAGCAAATAGATTATGAGGTTTAATGATTTAGTATTTTTCATGATTCTTCTACTTGTGTTTTCATGAATTTGTAACTTGGATAGTACTTTGGGAGAAAGTGGACCTTATTTGTTCAAATACCTTCATGTCCTTCCACTATTTTTTGATCCTTCGAGTCATCCAATTATACATACATTAGACCACGTTTAGTTCCTTCACAGTTTGCTGATTCTCTTTTTTACTTTAATTTTTCCTCACATTTTATTTTATACTGTCTATTGATTTAGCCTGCAGTTCAGTAGTCATTAACTCTCTAATATTGAAGTTGCAATTAATTTTGCCCTTATCTTTATATATAGACAGATATGTATGTATAGAAAGGTATCTTTCCTCTAGCTTTTGAAAAACTATGACTACTTTTAGGTTCTGTGTACTAACTCTAATACCTGACCCTGTTTTAGGTTGGCTACAATTGACTAGATTTTCTTCTAATAATGGATCATATTTTCCTACTTTTTGTTGTATTTGGTTTATTCTCTTTATTTGATGGTAAATAATTTTACTTTGGTTGGTTTGGTGCATATTTTATATTATTAGATATATCTTTACTTTTTTATTTTATGCAATTTTGAGGAAACAGTTGATCCTTTCTGTTTCTACTTTAAATTTGCTTTTTCAGTACAAGACAAGCATGTAATTTAAGCCTTAATTTATCTCATTAAGTGTTGCAAGACTATTCAGAATACTGTAGGAATGTGGCTAGAGTTTTGAGTTTTTCTAGTCTGCCTGATGAAAATAGGCCGTGTGTTTGGTTCAGGGTGAGCACAAGAACTGATTCTCTACTAGTTTCCCACAGACTTCACCTTTACCTTTCATACTGTGTCACATTCATAGACCAGTTAGCACCTTTGTATAGCCTAGAGGTGGAAGCTCATAGTCCTCTGGCTTACCTCTGTGTGGAGATTTCTCCCACTGGCAATCCTTTTTATAATCCAGGCATCATGGTTTTTCTGGAGTTTCAGTTCTATTGTCTCCATTCAGTGTGTCTACCCTTCTCTTCCTCGGCATTCTTTTTCTGGATAGAAGACTGGAAACCGTTTCAAAGCAGGAAGCTGGGACAACGGTAGTACTCATCTTCTTTGTGTTCCATTTCTTAGGGATCATGACCCTTCATCTGACGTGAATGGTTTCATATGTTTTGTTGGATTTTTCAGTTGTTTCAAGTAGAAGGATAAACTCGATCCCTACATCTTCTTAGCAAGGTGTAAGTCTCCCAATATTCTGGTTTACCTGGGCATTTTAATAATCCCCCATGTCCTCATGTCCTTCCTTTTCATTACCTTCTAGTACCTTTCTGTCACATCAGTCAGAAGGATCTTCTAAGATACTTCTATAGTTCTTCTGCAGCTATTTTTGTATATTGTCCTTTTCTTGCTAGTTATCTCTGATTCAGTCTTTAATATCCCCTACTCATCCTTAAGTGAAAGATATTTAAACTGTAATTCATCCAGCACTTTAGTTAGACCTCAGAGCAGGTGAAACGAGTATTTTATTTTGCATTCTGCTATTTGGGTTGGAAAGGGAGAGATGTGGCTGAAGTTAGAAAGAATAATCCAGAAGGATTATTTGTGATATTTAAATAATGAATTTTAAACACCTGTACTTATTTACCTCTGCTTATGTTTTCAAAATCTTTATTTCATGCTGACCAGACACACCATGCTTGTTTTCAACATCTCAAATATACGGTGGAGTTTTTTCACCTGCTCCCTTTCCTCATCTTCGTCCTGAGGTGTCTGAGTGTTCCAGAACTCTCCCTCCTGTAAATTCCAATTTTACTGAATTTAAGGTTGGCATAATTGTTCAATTTTATTCCAGGAAAGAGCCTTCTAGTCTTTCTCTGGGGCCAGCTGGCATCTTATTAAAAATCCTTTCCAATACTCATGGGAGGTCTTGTGTTACAGGTTGCCCTTGCCTTGGCTTTCTATCACAACACCAGATTTTCTAATGAGGCAAAGGCTATTTGAACTGCTTGTGGGCAGAATTCCTAGTCCCATGACAAACCACCAAACAGAAAGGATTTCACTGGGGAGACAAGATGGCACTTAAAAATAAAAAAGAAAATAAATGGCAAAATCTCAGTGGTACATTTCAGATGAAGGTACATAATGTTCTTGCACAAAACTATCACAATGTAAAACATTAATAAATTTCACTTTGGAATATGTACCAAAGAGAAGTGTTTAAAATTAAATAAGTCAAAAGTATGCTTGCAATAATATTTCCTTTTTTTTTTTTTTTTTCGTACCGGGAATTGAACTCAGGACCTTGCACTTTCCAGGTAGGTGCTGTGCCGCTGAGCTGTATCCTGGCCCAATATTTCCTTAAAAAATGAGTTTTTTCCTCAGATCTTAACTTTGGAAGATGTATTCCTTATAGACTATTTTTAATATGTGAATTATGTATCTTTTGTTATAAAAATACTAAGCTCAGAGTTTGATTTCTGGGGACACTGAGTATCAATAGTTTTTGTAATGTCCCCTTCCACGTACCTGTGAAAATGTCATCAGCTGGTAAGTCACTGGTTCACAGTGAAACTATAGAATCTTGGGGCACCTACAGTGCATAATGATATCACACAGTTATCATTTTCTTGCATCATACAGAAGCTGGCATTTTAATTAAATTAGCCCTTTTTATTGTATGGTTCCTGTGTACCCAGCGGCACAGAAATGGGTTAATATTTATCTTTGTTTTGTCATATTCTGCCATCAGCATCTCAGGTGTATTTTATTTGTTAATGTGTTTTTGTTTATAAGTGATAATATAACAAATTTCTGTTAACCTAACACCTAGTTTAAAAACTAGAACATTTAATGAACGGGTTCTTCCATTTCTGTCTTCTATTTTTGTAACACCTTCCTGTTACAATTTTCCTGTATCATACAGGGACTTTTTTGCTTTTAAAAATATAATTTAGCCACAGCTATTTATCCTTAAAACAGTTTTATTTTTTTCATCTTTATGAAAATGTGTTATGTGTATTTTGACTTTCCACTTATGAATGTTGTTTGTCTTATATTTACAAAGGTGAACAAGGTATTCTTTTTTGCTCATTAAACAAAACATTTAAAATAATCATGTCATTTTAAAAATGAGTTTATCAGTTAATATGAGCAAAACATCCCCTTTTGCACAGGGCAAGTATTTCTCATGTTTAGCTGAAGTAATAATAATAGGACAAGAGTTCTGAATAGATTTGGCAAATTGAAAAATACTAAAACACATTGTCCAAATATGTTCTCATATAATAGAGTGCAGAAGCGTAAACTAGCAAAGTGTGCAAAGTAAACTGATGGACATGTTTTCAATGTGTTAATACTGTTCAACAGCACTTTCAATAGTCAAACTTAACCTCACGTTATTTTGTTCTAAGCCCTCTTTACTCACTTCAGTTGCATCCCCTTTCACAGGGAAACACTCTCACTGAACAGTTTGTCTGTGACATGTTATGACCACGGCTGGTGCTGCTTGAAGTTATCAAAGACTGTGCCTTTACTTGCTTCTCTTTGAGCTGTCTTTATGCTCAGCACTTTTTTTTCCCTTACAGCTGCATTTGTAATTTATTACTTTACCACAAGGGTGCACTAAGAAGCTCTCATGAACACAAGAATGAGTTGGTTAATTTGCTGTAACTCATTTATCCACAGCAGTCAAACTGTTTTTACTGGATTCACTGGAAGCTGTATACACCCAAAGAACTTCTCCAGATTGTTAGAGACACTGCACATAAGAACAAAGTATTCTCACAAATAAAATACTGAAGAGCTCCTTTTCAATAATTGATTAAATCTTTTTAAAAGGTTGTGCTAATTGTTTTAGGCATGAAAACAAATGTAGTCAGCACCTTCTTGGCACTTAAAAATAGTTGTTCTCTGGAAAAGAGTTTTTTAATTAGTTGAAAGAAATACTGATAGAAACTTTAGCATATATTCTAATTATGAACTGTAAAATTTTAAATGTTGCTAGGATTATGTCAATTTTTCTTCATTACTTGCATTGTGAAGTAAAATCATGTGTTGGGTTTTTATAAGCCTTTCATAAATCAAGAGGCATTCCACATACTAATACACCAGTCTTGATTCTTGGAAGCAGCAGATTGCTTTGTACATAGCATACAAACACCTGCACCACGGACAGTGTCTCAAGCCTAACTACGCCTATATTTTAGAAACACAGCACCTCTGTTACATTAATGACAAAAAACGGCCATCGTTTTGCTTTTAGGTAGAGCTTTAGAACTGTCGACATGTAGATCTGTGGCAGCTTTGCTCTCCAGTGAGTGTTTATGAATAGTCTATTGTATGTCAGGCACTCGGATAGACCCTGCACTATCCCGGAAGAATAGGAACAGCAAGCGCCCTTCTGTGTCCTTTGCTCTCCATGAGGACAACAGCATGCATGAAAATAGCAGAAAAGAGGTTGAGGGGTCCAAGTTCCCCCTAATGTGCATGAAAGAGTTTGCATTTTTAGGCTGGACTTATGTGCAAGGAACACAAACATGATTTAGATTTGGTGGTGAAAGGAACACTATCTTGGGGGCCATGTTTTGGGATGTAATCTCCGCTCAGTCAGTAATACCTTGAGAACATCAAAAGGACTTGTTTTCTCATTTAAAAATACACTACTTAGGGTGAATGATCTTTCAGTGTTCTTTAAGCTTCAACACCCTATGACTCCACTTACATTACTGCACAATTATGAGACTTACTCTCCTGAAGTGTAAGATAAATTGGACTGCCAAATGAGAATTTTTTCAAAATAAAAGGACAATAAATATATTGTGGGCTTTTAATTTTGAACATAAAGACATGATTCATTTTCACAGTTTAACTCAGCAGTAGGCATCTTGCCCAAATGTTAGGGACAAAGTGACCCCTTACACACAAAATAATCCTTTGACCACAGCAGCATTCCAGTTCACTGATATTCACCACTGTAAATTTCTTAGAAGGCTAATTGAGTTGATGATGGACAAATACAGAAATACAGTTCAAGAAATTATATTTAAGATTGAAGGCTAAAAACTGTGGGATTTTACTGGAGATTTCCTTTTTCCCACAGTGCCTTTCACATTTACATATCTTTTAGAAGCTTATGGAAAATATCTGGCATATAGAAAGTGAAAGAGAATAGTAGAATGATTCCTTCATATTCACCATACAGCTTTAACAGTTATCAATTGGTGATCAGTCTCCAATGTACGCCACCCACTCTGAATATTATAGTATCTGTAATGACTGTCACAAAGCAATCCGATCCTTTCATAAACCAAGTTCAAACACTTTCTGCCCCTCCTGATATACGTACTGCTCCTGTGACCATCAGTGTGACCTGGTGGTGTGAACGTGATGTATGGCATGGAATTCTGGGATGCCTGATCTTACATCTTATTAGTCCCGTGTGGGCTTAATCACATCATTTTCCTTTCACGATGGTCTGCTGCTGGGTCTGACTGGCTTTTGTGACTTAGGGGAGTCATTACAGCCCCTCTCATGATAAGCAGTTCAAGATCCATGGTCAAGTGTTTTCTTTTTCCAGAGTCCAATGTTTTCCTGGGGCTTGTTTTTCAGAAGGCCTATAGTTGTTCTGTTATGAAATTAGGTCTTGCTGTAGGGCCCCAGGTTCTTAGGCTGTGATTAACCTAAGAGATTTAGCACATATTCTTCACCTTCCTGTCCACCATAAAGACTTCCACTCTATTAAAGGGTCTATGATTGGCGTAGCCAGAGCAGTAGACTCCTTACAACCTAGTGGGAACCTGTTTTGTGTCCCTTACCTTCTCCAGGTCCTGTCTAAGGCAGCAGCATTTCACGCAGTATATGGACGATGTCAGTATCCCCAGGGCAGGAATGTGTTGCCTTCAGAACATTAAGAAACAACATTGAGATTTCATCTCACCCCAGTAAGATTGGCCAGCATCAAGAAATTGCCCAATAACAAATGCTGGCGAGGCTGTGGGGAAATAGGAACTCTGCTGCACTGCTGGTGGGAATGCAGACTGGTGAAACCACGAAACCACTGTGGAGATCGGTTTGGAGATTCCTCAGCAAACTAGATCTAGAGGTCCCACTCAACCCAGCTATCCCCCTTCTGGGTATCTTCCCAGAAGATCTGAAAATAGCACATCACTGTGATATATGTGCACACATGTTTATAGCAGCACAATTTGGAATAGCTAAATCGTGGAAACAACCCAAATGTCCATCCACAGAGGACTGGATTAAAAAACTGTGGCATTTTTACACAGTGGAATATTACTCAGCTGTAAAGAGACAATCTAGGGGCTTTTATAGGCAAATGGTCACAATTAGAGACCATACTCATAAGTGAGGTAAACCAGATGTGCATGTGCAAACAGCATATAGTATCATTAGTGTAGGAACCTGGAGGGGAGAATATAGATCGGGAGGTATAAAGGGAGACTGCTCAAGGGTAGAGAGCAATCGGGATGAAGGGAAGGAGAGGAGGAAGAGAGGGATAGCTGAGTAGGTATGTATGTATGTGCGGGATGGCTGACATGGTTGCACTGTTGTCTCATGACATATTGATGTGGGAAACAATTGGTGATTAGTTGTTTGATCAACCTTGTATGTCTATTTGTATTGTCCTAAGTACACACTTTGAAGCTACCAATGTGTAATACAACAACCATTTTTAATCCCCTGCCACCTTATCTGTAGTTCAGTTTTTGTACTGCTCTTGCGCTACTGTGTGTATGTTTGTTAGTGGTTTTGTTCTTTTACTTTAAAAAAAAAAAAGGAAGAAAATTGAGAGGCCATGTGTTTCTTATTTTGTGCAAGATATGGTAACTTTTTATCTAATCTGAAAGTGTTCCCTTCTGCCTCTGACAACCACACGTTCAGAAATTTTGCTCGTACAGCAGCAGGGCTCTGAATTTCCATGGTTGACTTTACAAAAGGACTGGAGTGCATGGGACTTCGCTGTGCTTCCGAAGTGTGCTTCCCTTTGCTCCCCCACTGCCTCATCATGGCATCATTTCTGCCGGGGTGAATGTGGTGTTCTGGGGGCCGTGCACATGCAGCAGCTCTCTCTCATCTCTGCTGTGACGTGCAGCTGGAGAGTTAAGCTAGATTTGAGGCAAAACTCGGCTGCATTTTCTTCAACTTGCATGTGAATGCAAGTCCTTTCCATTGCTTTTTCTTGAGACAGACAGACAGACAGACACACACACACACACACACACACACACGCACTCTCTCTCTCTCTCTCTCACAGCGGTACTGCGTGCTGTGCATCTGTGGCTTAATGAATGTGCTCGAATTCCCATTGGTTAGACTCCTTCTTGGTCTACCTCATGGACAATACAGTTATTTCCCAGAACCCATTTCATTTCATCTTCTGCCCACCCTATCCCCCAAATTCCCTCTTCTCTGTGATTCTCTATTTTAGCCGAGGGGGGTGAGAGAGCTGTAGGAGGTGGGTTTTCTAGTGCTTCCTCTTGGGATCGCCCTCCCCCACAGCACTTCCTCCCCCAGTCGATCTAAGGCTGTTCCCGCTGTCATGAATATCTGTCTCTCCAAACTCTGCCCCCAGGAACAAGGCAGGTCTGTCTATGTAGTGAAACCACTACAAAGTCGACTTCAGCTCTGTTTGCATTCATTACCTACTGCCTCTCTAGAAGGGAATCGATGAGGATTCTTCGTGTCCATGGAGACCAGTGACAACCTACGACCTGTCGGTGCTACTTAAAATGTGTCTTTATTCCTAGTAAGCAGAGATGTGAGACCTAAGAAAATGGAGGGCTCGCTGTACCTGGAAGAATCATGACAGAACCCAGTCAACAAGGTGTTCCAGGGACTTCTTCCTGCTGGATTTGTCTGCATCTTTTCTTATAGATTTGGCAGTAATTCCAGAGCTCAAATCATTGGGTCAAATGATAAATGTGTACAACTTTGGCCGAATGCTTCCAAAGGTACCTCCATGTGTGTTATGTTTCTTTTCCTCCCTGTAGCAGTGTTTGAATGCACCTCCTTGTCTTTAACTTCCCCCAGAAACATGTGGCTAACAGAGTTTTTGTTAATTGGCTGGTGAAAACTATCACACTGTAACTTCAGTTTGCCTTCTGTTGTGTGTGCGGTACTGAGGATTGAACTCAGGACCTCGTGCATGACAGACAAGAACTCTACCACTGAGCTACATCCCCAGCTCCCAGCTTATATTCTTATCCAAAGTGGGAAGGACTCTTATTTTTTCACATAGTTAAGGGCTAATTTTATTTCTTTTCCTATAAATTCTATTGATAATCCTAGGAAATCTATAGAAAAATTTGGGATTTGTCCTTCATAATTTTAGATGTATCTTTTGTATTTGTGATACTATAGTAATTATTCTTTGATTTGGAGACTGAGATTATTTTTCCTGCTTGCTCATTTCATTTTTACTTTATAATGATTTTTTTTTTCGTGTGTACTTTAGAAAACAAAATGGGTCAGTCTTTTGCCTTATAGATTTTGGAGTCTCAGTCATGGCAGAAGATCTTCCTCTTTCACATAGTGCTACAATTTGACCATGCTTTAATGTATTTTTATTTATGCATTTATTTACATTTATTAATTTAAATAAACCTTTAATCCTTTTAGCATTTAATGAATTGCTCCAATAACCCTTGTCTCACTGAGAATTTGCCATGGTATGTGGTATGAAGGACGGAATTACCGTTATTTTAATCATCAGTCCTGCTATGCCTTTATCCCTTTTAAAAAAATCTTGATCTTCTCTTTCTGAAATGAGAAGGTGCTGCCTATATATCCAAAGGCAATTAAGAACTCACACATATTTCAACAGAGTCTCTAATATATCTCTTAACTTAGGCATTAACATTTAATTGTATAAGCTTTATGACATTTTAATATGTAGAGGTGCTAGTCCAGTCAAATATTAATCTTTCCTCAGTTTTCCCATATATTCTTATTTATTTTAAATGAGCTTTATAGTAACTTTATCTAGCTCAAGAAAAGATCCTTGGTCACACTGCTATGTATTTATATTAGATTTATAAATTAAAGGCGTACTGATGCTATGGCACCGAATCTTCCTATACAATATACTTATGTGTCTTTAGTGATTTCACTGTGTAGATTTTGTGTACTTCTTGATAAGTTTACTTCTGGGTATGTGTATGATGAATATATATTAATACGTCTATTAGTACGTGCATGTTTGCTACTACAAAAAGGAAGAGATTAGCCAGTTTTTTGCTTGAATATACAGAGACCATTCTTTCTTTTTTTTTTTTTTGGTCCAACTCAGGACCTTATACTTGCCACACAGGTGCTCTGCCACTGAGCTATAATCCCTAGCTCAAGGCATTCTTTCTTATGGTGATTTTATAATCCATTACTTTGCCAAATTGTCTGATTGTTGTAGCTTATCTATTAATTCTTTGAAATTTCTAGATATACAATTATTTTATTTGAAAAAGTATACTTTCTTCTCTTCAAAGATGTTTTTAATTGCTTCATTTTGTTAAAATTCCTTGACTATTATTTCCAACAAAAATATTAAATACTAGTGGATTTAATAGACATTTCGTTTTGTTCCAGACTTTAGTAGAAACACTTCTGATATTTTCTCATTGAATAAAATGGTTGCTTTTAGACTGAGGTGGTTGTGTTTTATTACTAAGAAAGTATCATTGAGCTAGGCATAGTGGCACATGCCTGTAATCACAGCACTTGGAAGACTGAGTTCTTTCCTGCAATGTTCAGGCAGCCTGGGGGCTACACAGTAAGTTCAAGGTTGACCTGAATACATAGTGACACCCTGTCTCAAAAAAACCACAAAGTATTAATGAATTGTGATCTTTATTTTACAGGACATATGTTGGATTTGTAAAGTTTTCATGTGTGCAGCTGGTCTTGCAGTATATCTCCTCAGGATGTAAGATATGAGAATATGTAGATTTTCCTGACTTAAAATTCCTGTGAGTAAATTTTATATGTTCATGATGCTTTAAGTGTGGTAGTGTATTTATTTACTAATAATTATATATAGTTTTATATTGGTCTGTGCTTTAACTGTAGTTTGTTTGTAATCTTTGTCAGATTGGGGAAATAACTGTTTCTTTCATCAGAAGAGTTTGGATTTCTTTTTCTTTCTGTCTGAAATAATTGCATTGGAATAATCTAATGTGTAAATGACAGATAAAATTCCCTGGTGTGATATTTTTGTTTTGTCTCAAGATAACTCTATATATTTTCTAATTTTTAATGGCAAATAGTAAGTTTAAGCTTTCTATTTCTATTGGGGTCAGTTTTGCAAAGAAGCATTTTTAGAAGATAATTATTCTTTTCTTCCAGACAAAATAAATTAGGATAAAATTACTCAGCATTTCGGATTACATTTTAACATTTTTAGTTTACAAAGAAAATCTTTTTCTACTTGGATTATCACAGTTAGCATAGTGTCTGTTTTGTTAATAAAATTGAAGTTCAGGTTTTCAATATTTTTATTACTTTTAAAAATGTATTAATTTTTTCTGCTTACTTTTGAATTACCTTATAATCTTTACCTCTTAATTGAATTTTTACTTCATTTATTTTTATTGATCATTTTTATTGTATAAAAAATAATTAGTAGGTTGCTGATATTTATTTTTACTATATTCCACAGTTTATGTATATCATGTATTTATTACTGTAATTTTCAAAAATCTTTTGTAATTTGTTTTGTGTTCCTCTTTGTTGAATAATGTGTACTTAATTTTTAATTAAATTATACTTTAAAATAGAATTGATATGTAGACTTAGTGTATTATAATTAGAAAATAATTATGTTATTTTTATTTTATGGAATTCATTGAAGCTTTCTATGTCACATGCATTTTATATCCTTACTTTTTCTGTTCTTTCTTGAATTGGTTGTTCCATGTTAAAATTTCCATTAGCTTATTTCTATTTCTTCCAAAATCTCCTGCCTTTTCTTTTATGAGTTTTTATTATATTGTTGATCTTATTAATACTAATGAGTTATTTATTTACAAAGTACACTATAAACTTCTGTTTTACTAATTGCCCTACTGTCTCCTTTGAATTCAATCTGGTGAAAAATAAAGATTAAGAACACTGTTTTCTTATTGTGCCTATGGCTGCCCCAGGGATGTTCCACACATTTGGTGGATTTGAACGACAGATTCCTTCACAGTTCTAGCAGCTATAAGAGCAAACTTTGAGTGTCAGCAGGGCCGCACTCATTGGAGAGGTGCTGTGGGAGCTTTGCTCCCCATCCCTGGGCCTGGCAGCTGACTTCTGGCGCCGATCTCCCCTCTGTGGTCACGCTGCTTTCTCCTCTTCTGCCTCCTCCTTTTACAGGGCTCTGGTCCCTGGATTTGGAGCCACTCACATAACGTAGGATGCCTGCTTACTGTCGTGAATCACGTCTGCAAGGAGCCCTTTCCAGGTATAGGATGAGCGGTGTGGATTTCTTCTGGGGGTCAGTGCTCAGCCTACTGCAATCACGGGTATTGTACTTTCCTCCCATATGGTATATTAAGTATACATGTGTATCCAGAGAAACAGCCATAAGAGATATTCTAGCTTCCTTATATCTTCTAGTGTTTTAGGATTTACTGGTAAATAAACACAGAAAACTTTCGAGATCCCATGCTTACGGCTTCCTTTTTTTTAAGGTTGCTGAAATTATTTTTTCTAACAGATTTCTGCAGCAATATTCTCTGTGTTTGTGTTGTTCCTAATCCCTGGATTACCTTTAGCGTCTCTGTATCATGTGTCTGCATGGACGGATGGCATTTAGCCTCAATATAAAAATTATGGGCTTATTTTCTTTTATTGTGCTTTTAAAATTTGTTTCTGCATTGTCTTCCAGCATAATATGCTGCTGCCAAAGAATCTAATAAAAATCCAAATTGCTTTCTCTTGTAAATGTTTTGGAGTTTTGTGCAGATGTTCAAGCTCATTTACCCACTTTGTTCTCCTTTTGCAAATATCCAATGATTTTCCTAAGATGAGCCTGGATACTTTCTGTTCTGAATCATTTGCCCAGGTAGATGGAGTACCTTACAATACCAATATGTACTTTCAAGCTCTCTTTTTATCTAGAAAAGTTAATTTAATAATTTTTAAATTATTTTAAGTTTTTATTTTAATAGTTTTTATGATATTTGTTCTGTGTCACAATCTTAATTTTCATGTGCTGGATCTTGCGTATCTTCCATCTATATATACCATTATTTTTAAATTCCCTTTTGTCACTTTCTTAATTGTAGTTTCATTTTTTAAACATTAAATATGTATCATCTTTTTTCTTTTTTTTTTTTTTTTTTTTTTTTTTTTTTTTTTTTTTTTTTTTTTTTTTTTTTTTTTTTTTTTTTTTTTTTTTTTTTTTTTTTTTTTTTTTTTTTTTTGCGGTACTGGGGATTGAACTCAGGACCCTGCGCTTGCTAGGCAAGTGCTTATTCCACTGAGCTATATCCCCAGCCATCTTTTTTCCTTAAAGTTTTTATTTATATGTGTATGTGTGTCATCTTAGCTTAATATTTACTTATGAGATTTATTCTCTCACTTATAGTTCTTTCTAAATTGTGTCTTGCCATTTTCTTTTCTATATTCTTATGAGCACATAATTGTTCCTGTGACATTTACATTTGTCTCAGGGAGCATGTACATGCCCTCATCTTCGACCTTTATTTCCCTCCCCCTCCCCCTCCCCCATCTCTGTAGCCCCCCCCCATTTCCATTGTTCTTAGTATTTCAGTTCATGATCGCAACATGCAGAGATTACATTGGGGGGTAGCTGGTACACGCACATGACATAACTCAATCTTTTACCTTTCCCTTTCCTTCTTCTCTCAGTGTCTTGGTCCCCTCCATTTGTAAAAGATCTTTCTCCCTATTTCCTTCTATGGGTCCTTTATTTTGCTCCATATTTGTACTTTGGATTTCTCATATGAGAAAAACTATATAGCTTCTAAGTTTTCATGCCTAATATTTCACTTAATGGTATAGAGGGTGTATCTGTTTCCCTGCAAATGTCTTGAATGTATATTTCTTTATAGCTGATTAGTACTCCCTTATGCATTGTTTAGTCCTTGTAAGTTTTGTAAAATTTATGTTTCATAAGTTTTTAAAATTCTTCTATAAACTAGTTATGGTTTATAACATTTTGTTAATTTCTTTGAATTCTTTCTGTTAGCGTAGCCAAAGGGTGAAAAAAAAATATGCTCTTACAACCTTCGAGATCTTACGGCTTTTTTTCTTTCCCTCCTACCTGCCAAAGGTGCTAGGAGAGAAAAAATAGGTGCTAGAAAATAAGGTGAACTCTGTCCTTCTCTGCTTTATTTCTCATCTCTTGCTTAGTCTGGTTTATAGTAAAAGCAGGTTTTGAAATGAACTTTACCTGACTTTGCACGCGCTACCATACCCAAGTGTGTGTGTATTTTATTTAGTGAATGAATGAAATTTTTTATAAGTTCAGAGTTCTCAGAACATACCAACCATTTGCCCTTACCCGTTTTTGCAAGAATGTATCCACGAATTGAAGCCTCTCAGGTTCTTTCCAAATCAGGCACTGTTTCTTAATTTGCTTTCCAGAGCTTGGGCTCGGGACGTCCCCAGCTCTGTGGCTCTCCGTAGCTCTCCGCTTCCCCCTATGCAGTCAGACTAGATCATTTCGGTCTTTTCTTGAAGTGTAGACCACACTTACAAACATTTTAAGGTTTGGAAACGTAACTTATCATTGAAAGGTTGTGTCAATTTGTCCATGCTTGTGGATTTTGCTCCTTTGGGTGCTCTGTCTGTTTAATAAGGGACAGTAGGGAAGATTCAAAAACTACTCATATTTGTTTGCTAGCTCTGCTGTGACAAAGCAGAAGAAATTGAAGGGCTTAAAAACCAGAAATTTATTGTTTCACACTCCTGGAGCCTGCAAGTCCAAAATTAAGGTGTCAAGAACCTTAAACTAAGGTTTTGAACTCAGGTTCAGTTAAGGTTCTTTGTGATAGCCATGAAGGAAGAATCTGTTGTAGGTTTCTCTTTTCAGTTTGTATGATTGTCTTTGTGGAGGACTCAATTCAAACTATAAGTATCACATAACAACATAAACAAGTTCTGGCATTTTTATATAATGGAATATTACTCAGCTTTAAAGAAAGATAAATTCGAGGCTTTTATAGGTAAATGGACACAACTAGAGACCATATTCATCAATGAAATAAATCAGACCCGCACGTGTAAACACCCTACTGTCTCACTAGTGCAAGAACTTGAAACAGTGAATAAAATCTAGGAGTCTGATAGATATTGTGAAATAAAAGTGAAGAGCAACTAGGATGAGGGAAAAGAGAAAAGAAAGAAGAGGAAACTTTGTATATAGTTATATACAGGATGGCTAACATAGTTGTACTACTGACTTTTATAGCTCTGTTGAAAGGAGCAGTTAATGTTTAAGTATTTGATCAATCTTACATGTCTATATTTGTTTATCTGGGTGTCCAAATTGAAGATATCAATATGTAATACAACAACCGTTGTTAATTTCCTATCACCTTGTCTGAAACTCTGTGTTGCTTGTATTGTTTTTGTGTTATTTTCTAAACTTATGTGTGTTTGTTAATATGTTTTCCTTCTTTTATCTTTAAAAGAAAAGAATGCCTATGGAAGAAGATTATTGACTTAAGGAGTTAGCAAACAAATGGAAGAACCATTAAAAGACTGAATACAGGAAAAATTGGATGGCACATAAATGCTTTAAGAGTTTAAATAAGGGCTCAGTGAAGGTTTATGTAATCAGAAAAGATTTCCCTTGAACCGAGAGTTGACCTGTGTGTTGAAGAGTAATGGGAAGGATCTAGATAAATTAAAGACAGCATGTTTCAAATGTGATCAAAGGCATAGGAGGGGAATCATGGCTTCTCTAAATCATCTAGAGAAGACGTGGGGATTACAATGGGCCTCGGGAAGTAATGGGGAAATGATTGCATAGCGATGATCTGAGTAGCTTTTGGTGACTTTGAAAGGCAGACAGAGGAACCAGAACACCTGAAAAAGGAAACTACAGGCTTACCAGTTTCAAGAAACAGTGTTTCTTGAGCAAATTTAAGATCAGTCCCTAACCAAAGCTACCTTTTAGATTCAAAATAGAGTAAAATTAGCATATCAGTTTATGGTTTATAAAATAGGCTTACATCCATTTTCCCAATGCTAGTGAATAACAGGAAATAAAGCCTTATTTAGCTTTGATAATTTCCCAGGAGACTTGCACTTTTGTTGTTGAAACTCTGCAAAACTCTTCTATGTATGTATTCATGCTGCTAAATTACAAACAATAAAGTTAGTTGAAGAGAATTGAAGTACCTTCTTCAAGAATATGTATACCATATATGCTAAAGTTTAAATTAGAACCTAAGTCTCTCCAGCTCCAAAGTTTATACAATATTACTCGGTACTGCCTCATAAGAGGTTAAGGTTTGAGAGGTCTTATAAAATGCATGTTAGGGATTTAGGAGTGAAACCAGACAGGAAGTGATAAGCATGAAACATTTTTAGAAAGAAGGATGAAGTAGTTAGTGATCAAATAGTTTTCAAGCCGAAGCATTATATCTAGATCTTTACTTTTTTTTTTTTTGCATTTTTGCATCCAGCATATTATGGCAACCCATCAGTCATGTTTTAAATTTTTTTATAGGAATGCTGTGCTGAACTTGATTTTCAGTATTATGCAAGTTAAAATGGCATTCTTTAATCTTTTCAGCCACTACAGTAAAAAAAATGTTCAAACAATCCCATAATAGTTATTGCAAGAGTCATTTATGGATTTAATTGTTCATTTATATCAGAGGGCACTTTGTTTCCTTAGTTATTTTTCTTAAATTAGTGTTCAATTATCTCCTACTTATTGTGCATATAATGATCAGTTTTTTTTATTTTAAAAGTATAAAAAAACCCAAAAAGGTATTAACAAACATACACAAAGTAGCATAAGAATAGTACAATCTAATCTGAATTACAGATAGGGTGACGGGAATCATCAATGGTTGTTGCATCACATATTGATAATTTCTAATTGTATATTCAGGAAAATAGGTATAGACACGCAAAATTGATCAGACAATTAATCAACAACTATTCCTTACAATAAAGTGACCTGAGTCAGTAGTACAACTTCTTTTTATAGTGTGAAAGCAAAAAGAACTACATTAACTACAACAGAAAAAGAAAGAGAAGAAAAAAAAGAAGAAAAAATAAACGAAAAGCATTAACAAAGAGACACAAAGTAGCTCAATAAACTTATGATCATAATTGAATTATAGACAAAGCAACAGAAAACCAACAATAGTTGTTGCATTTCATATTGATATCTTCAAAATGTATGCTCCGGAGAACACATAAAGACATACAAGATTGATTAAACAATCAGTCATCAACTATTCCTTACCATTTAATGACATAAGTCAATAGTAGAACCATGTTAGCCATCCTGCACATATGTATATACATAGATACTTACATACATACATACATAAATTTTTGCCTCATTCTTTTCTCCTTTCCCTCATCGCCTCTGTTCTTTACTTTTGAACAGATTTCCTTCATGACTCTTAGTTTATGTTCCCACCCTCAGGTTCTTACACAATACATTGCCTGCACATGTACCTCTGATTTATTTCACTTATGAGTATGTTGTCTAATTTTGACCATTTGCCCACAAAGTCTCCATATCTGTCCCTCTTTATAGCTGAATAATATTCCATTGTATAAAAATGCCACAGTTTTTTAATCCAGTCCTTTGTGGATGGACATTTGCGTTGCTTCCACAATTTAGCTATTACAAATTGTGCTGCTATAAACATGGGTGCACATATATCAGAGTGATATGATGCTTTCAGATCTTCTGGGAAAATACCCAGAAGGGAAATAGCTGGTTTGAATGGAACCTCTAGACCTAGTTTGCTGAGGAATCTCCAAACTGCTCTCCACAGTGGTTGCACCAGTCTGCATTCCCACCAGCAGTGTAATAGAGTCCCTATTTCTCCACAGCCTTGCCAGCATTTGTTATTGGATGACTTTTTCCATACCGGCCATTCTTACTGGGGTGAGATGGAATCTCAGTGTTGTTTTTATTTGCATTTCTTGGATGACTAAGGATGTGGAAAATTTTCTCATATATTTATTTGCCATTTGTATTTCTTTCTCTGAGAAGTGTATATTCATCTCAGATGCCCATTTCTGGATTGGGTCTTTGAATTTGGACAGGTACATGTTTTTTAATTCTTTGTATGTTCTAGATAGAAGACCTTTGTCTGAGGGACAGCCAGCTAGGATTATTTCCCAATTTGTGGGTTTTCTTTTTACTTTGCTAGTGATTTCTCTAGATGTACAAAAACTTTTCAGTAGGATGAGGTCTCAATTATTGATTCTTTGAAGTGTTTCCCTTGCTGTTTCATTTTTGTTCATGAACTCTCTGCCTAATCCTATGTCTTCAAGATTTTTATCTACTTTCTCTTCCAATAGATTTAGAATTTCTGTTTTAATATTGAGGTTTGTGATCCATTTTGACCTGAGTTTGGTGCATGGTGATAGACTGGGGTCTATGTTCAGTTTTCGGCAAGAGGCAAGCCAGTATTTCCAGCACCATTTATTAAACAGGTCATCCTTTTTCCAGTGAGTTTGGTTGGTCCCTTTGTCAAATATTAGGTAGCTGAGTGGGTTTTTCATTGTGGTTGCATCTTCCAGTTTGTTCCATTGATCCTCAGGTCTGTTCTTTAGCCAGTACCAGGTTGATTTTATTACAGTAACTTCGTAGTATAATTTCAGGTCAGGGATTGTGATTCCACCTGACTTGTCCTTGTTGCCCATGATTGCTTTTGCTATTCTGGATCACTTCTAGTTCCAGATGAATTTAAGGCATATTTTCTCTAGATCTGTGAGGTATGCTAATGGTAGTTTAATGAGAATTGCATTGAATCTGTACAACAGTTTTGGTAGTATGGTCATTTTCACAATGTTGGTCCTTCCTAACCATGAGCAGGGTATGTTTTTCCATTTATTGAAATCCTCTTCGATCTCTTTTTTCAGAGTACTGTAGTTTTCACTGAATACATCTTTCACACTCTTTGTTAGATTGATTCCTAAGTATTTCAGTTTCTTGGATGCTATTGTAAAGGATATGATTTCCTCAATTTCTCTCTCAGTCTGTTTGTTGTTCGTGTATAGGAATGCTATTGATTTTTGGGTGTTGACTTTGTATCCAGCTACGCTGCTGAATTTGTCAATTAATTCCAGGAGTTTTCTTGTGGAGTTTTTGGGGTCTCCATGTACAGTATCATGTCATCTGCAAATAGTGATAGTTTGACTTCTTCCTTTCCTATCCTTATTCCTTTTATTTCTCTCTCTTGTCTAATTGCTCTGGGTAATGCTTCCAGGACTATGCTGAATAGGAGTGGTGACAATGGACATCCTTGTCTTGTTCCTGACTTTAAAGTGAAAGTTTTCAGTTTTTGTCCATTTAGTATGATGTTGGCTGTTGGTTTGTCATAGATGGCTTTGACCAGATTGAGGTAGAGGCCATCTATTCCTATTTTTTTCTAAGGTTTTTAACATGAATGCATGTTGGACTTTGTCAAAAGGCTTTTCTGCATCTATTGAGATGATCATGTGGTTTTTGTCTTTGGCTGTGTTGATATGATGTATTACATTAATTGATTTGTGAATATTGAACCATCCCTGCATTCCGGGAATAAATCCTACCTGGTCAGGGTGTATAATTTTCCTTATGATTTGCTGTGTTCTATTGGCAAGTATTTTGTTGAGTATCTTTGCACCTATGTTCATTAGGGAGATTGGCCTATAGTTCTCTTTCTTGGTTGGGTCCTTCTCTGGTTTTGGTATTGGTATGATGCTTGCCTCCCAAAACGTGTTAGGGAGAGTTGCTTCCTTTCCGATTTCATTGGAGTTTGAGGAGTGTTGGCATTAGATCTTCTCTGAATGTTTTGTAGAATTTCGTTGTGAATCCATCAGGGCCTGGGCTTTTCTTAGTTGGTAAGTTTTTTATGACATCTTCAATCTCGTTAATTGATATTGGGTTGTTCAGGATTTTTGAGTCTTCCGGACTCAATTTTGGTAATTTTTATGTTTCCAGGAATCTGTCCATTTCTTTTGAATTTTCTATCCTATGGGAGTAAAGATTTTCAAAGTAGGTATTAATGATCTCTTGGATTTCTGTGGGATCTGTGGTGATTTCATCCTCTTCATTCCTTATTGCATGAATTTGAGTTCTTTCCCTTCTTTTTTTGATAAGGTTCGCTAGGGGGTTATCAATTTTATTTATTCTTTCAAAGAACCAACTCTTTGATTCACTTATTTTTTGTAGAGTTTTCTTCATCTCAATTGCATTAATCTCTGCCCTGAGTTTTATGATCTCCTCCCTTCTTTGGGCTTTTGGTTTGGTTTGTTGCTCTTTTTCTAAGAGTTTGAGGTGTAGCATTAGGCTATTTATTTACTGTCTTTCTATTTTCTTTATATATGAGTTCATTGCTATAAATTTCCCTCTGAGGACTGCTTTCATTGAATCCCAGAAATTCCGATAGGTTGTACTTGCATTTTCATTTATTTGTAGGTATTTTTAAATTTCTTCTTTAACTTCTTGTGTGACCCATTGGTTATTCAGGAGGTTGTTGTCTAATTTCCAAGTGTTTATGCGGTTTTTGGAGTTCCCTTTGTTATTAATTTCCAGTTTCATTGCACTGTGATCAGATAATATGCATGAGATAATTTGAATTCTTTTACATTTAGGTAGATATGCTCTATGGGCTAGAATGTGGTCTATTTTGGAGAAAGACCCATGTGCAGCTGAGCAAAATGTGTATTCTGATCTTGTAGGGTGGAACACTGTACACATCTGCTAAGTCCATTTGTTCACACTTTTGGTTCAGGTCTGTTATTTCTTTGCTGAGTTTTTGTCCAGTTGATCTGTCTCTTTGCGTCAGAGGGGTGTTTAGGTCCCCCATTAAAATAGTGTTATTAGTTAGTTGATTTTTCACGTTTGTTAAGACTTGCGTTGTGAAGTTTGGTGCTCCATTGTTTGGTGCATAAATATTTAGGATTGTTATCTCTTCCTCTTGCAGCTTTCCCCTAACTAGTATGTAATGGCCTTCTTTATCTGTTTTGATTGTTTCTGGTTTGAAGTTTACCTTGTCTGCAAACATAATAGCTACCCCTGCTTTTTTCTGGGGATCTGTTGCATGGAGAGTTGTTTTCCATCCTTTAACTTTCAGCCTGTGGATTTCCTTTTGAGTAGAATGTGTTTCCTGTATGCAGCATATTGTTGGATTGTGTTCCTTAATCCACTCTTCCAATCTTTTCCTTTTGACTTTTGAGTTGAGACCATTTACGTTAATGGTTATTATGGTTATATGTTGGCTTATTCTGGTCATGTTATTTACTTGATGTTTTTCTTCCTTTTGTTGACTGTTTTCTTGCTTGTTCTGTTTAGGGAGTTATTTCTATTGTTGTTCTTGGGATTGTGGTCTCTTTTTTCTCTGTCTAGAATATCTTTTAGTGCTTTTTGCAATGCTGGTTTGGCACTCATGAAGTTATTCAGTTGTTCTTTGTCGGGGAAATATTTTATTTCTCCATTGAATTTGAAGGATAGTTTTGCAGGATCCATCAGTCTGGGTTGGAAGTTGTTTTGTCTCAGAATCTGTAATATCTCACTCCAAGCTCTTCTTGATTTCATGGTTTCTGTTGAGAAGTCTGCTGTGATTCTGATGGGCTTTCCTTTATAGGTGATCTGTTTCTTTTCTCTAGCAGCTTTTAATATTGTGTTCTTTTGCTGGATATCTGGGATCTTGACTATTATATGTCTGTGTGTGGTTTTCTTTGGATTATGGATCGTTGGGGTTTTATATGCCTCGATTAACTGTACTTCAGTATCTTTTACCTTGTTTGGAAAATTTTCTGCTATTATTTCAGCAAATATTCTTTTTATATCGTTTGTGTGGTCTCCTGCTGTTTCACTGACTCCTATTACTCGAATATTATTTCGTTTTGCCTCATCTTGCAGCTGTTGGATTGATTTTTCTTGGGTCTGTGATGATTTTATGAGATCCTTCCTTTCACGTTCATAAGCTGCCATGCTGTCTTCAAGGTCTAAAATTTTATCTTTGGTTTCATTTAAATGGTTTTGCAAGCTTTCAATGGAAGTTTTCAAATCCTGCCAATCTGTTTGGACCTGTTTCATTCTTGGTAATTCATTCCTAAATTGCTCTTGCAGCATTTCCACTTGTTTCCTACTTTCTTCTAATCTTTTTTCTATTTCTTCTCTATGTGTACAGAACATTTCTTCCATTATAGTTTTCAGTTCATTTTTTGTCTGAGAGATTATTGCAGGCATGTGGCTTATTTCTGCTTTAAGCTCTTCTATGGCCTGTTGGAGTTGTTTCATTGTTTCGGATGCAATCGTTTCAGAATTTGCAGGTATGTGGCTTCCTAGTTCCCCTGTATGCTTGCATTCAGGACTTGTTCTGGGTGGGGTTGAGTTCTGAGACTGCGTTTTGTTCTTCTGTCTTCCCATTTTTAGGTGTCAGATTCAAAATATTGAGCAATAAATTACCGAGGCAGTTCACCATGCAAAGGTCTGTTGCAAAGGCTGCTCCAATGACTCCTTCTCTTCAGGAGAATGTCCCTTAATCTTTCTGCTGAGAGTTCCGCTCAATAGGCTTCTCATATGCTGCTTTGTGTGCTGTGCTACTCCCTACCCAGAGACCTGGCTGGGGCACATAAACAGCTCACCTCCCTGGGGACCGTGCAGACAGGGTGTCACTCAGATGTTCCTCCCTGGGTGGAGCTCCTCCTCCACTCAAAAAACCGGTTGGGGCGCCCAGCTAGCTCTTCTGTCCCGGGGTCCATGCAGTAAGTAGTGCTGCTGGGATGTCCCTTGCTGGGCGGAGCTTCTCCCAGACTCAAAAAACCGGTCAGGGCAGCCAATCAACTCACCCTGGGATCGTGCAGGCAGGAATGCCATTCAGATGTATCTCCCTGGGTCGAGCTTCTTCCTTACTCAGAAATCCGGCTGCATTGCTCACTCGGCTCACCCATTGCAGAATCCGTGTGGGCAGGAGATCCCCAAATTGCTAATATTTCGTGCCTTGCCCACAATGCACCGCTCCCTGGTGCTTTTCCATCTCCTCGGCGTTTTTGCAGGAGCCACCCACCGCAGTTGCCACAGTGCCTGCTCTCTGGCCGAGGATGGCACCAGCTGCGGGGGTGGGGATCTGAGCGGGATTCTGGTCCCCAGCCCAGATTATCACAGTCTGCGCAATGAGCACGGTGTCTGAGTTCCCCCTGCTCCACAGCTGCCAAAAATTCCTGGCCACAGCTGCCTGCGAGCCGTTCGGGGTCGGGAGATGGGAGGGTCCATCCCACCGCGATTGCCCTTAGAGTTATGTGGACTCGGCCGAGCTGCTTCCTGCGTGCCCGGCAGATCACCTCAGGCGCCCAACTCTCAGGGCCCGCCCACTCCTCGCCGCGGCAAATCCAACCGACCCATTAATGCTCAGGCAGCGCAGAGCAACATGTTCAGTTGGAATTTCGGAGCCTCGGACCTGGCACCCATGCGCAAGAGATCTGTCTCTGGGAGAATTTCCCTCTGCTGCTCACCTGGTTGCCATCTTCCTGGAAGTCCATAATGATCAGTTTTAAGCCTCAACTCGCCTTGGTGAAGGGATACCTAGACAGCTTCACCAGCATAACTGCATGGGTGTAAGCGGGCTCCAGAGGAAGCTGGCTTGTGAACGGGTGGCGTATGTAAGGAGAAGTAGTCCTTCCCCAATGTGGACAGGTGCCATCGAATCTGTGGAGAGCCCAGAAAGTACAGAAAGAGAGAGCAAAGGTGAGTCTGCTCTCTCTCTCAGAGCTGAGACAGTCACTTGCTCCTGCCTATAGAGGTCAGAACTTGCTGGACTTTGAACTCTGGGCATCACCCCAGAGGCCATGCAGGGCCTTAGGTCATGGGCCTTAGACTGCCAGTCCTCAGGCTTTGGGCTTAGGGTTGAGTTTCTTCATCAGACTTTCTGGCTCTCCCTCTAATAGATCAAGATGACTTTTCAGGACATGACAAACCTTCACAATCACGTTAGCCAATTTTCGTATAACAGTGGGGTGCTTTTCTCTGGAAAACTTGGATTAAGATGATAGATGTGGGAGAAGCCCAATAGGTGAAAGTAACCCAAAAATTGAGAGAGGGAAGAGAGCGGTAGCCACCAGTGAAACCTTTCTTCTCTGGGATAACAGGTGGCTGAAGAGCAATCCCATCACACCAGCTTGCCGCTGCTCCTCCAGACCTGTTTAGGGTCTGCTGTATAGAGTATTCAGAGCAAATGTTTTATCTATTTTAATTGCATTAATTATGCAGAGTGCGAAGACATCTGCAAAACACAGGTATAAGAAAAAAAGGCTACTAATTAAAATGAAGACAGGGATAGGATGAAGAGTTCCTGGTATTTAGCACTTTAATTTATGCTTTGTATAATGGTAAAAATAAAGGGTTATATTGCCTTGGCGCACTATGTTAAAGCATGTAATCTTAAATTACATTATGTTTCAATTATAAATTATGTTAAAATAATGAATATATATTTGAGCTTCATTAATAGTTATCAAAAGTTGTTTTTGAAACACCTTGGCTTTATCAAATTAACAAAGTAACAAAGTTAAACTTTAATAAGTAATAAATAATCCACATACAAAATTCAATGTTGTAATAAATTAATATGCAGGCATCATAGGAGGGTTACCTTATGGATTTTTAAAAGTGTAAGACATTGATTAGAGTTCTTTTTTGTTTTTGTCTTTTTGATATGGGGTCTCACTGTGCAGTTCAGGCTGGTCTTGAAGTCTCAATGATCCCGACGCCTCAGCCTCCCGAGTGCTGGGATTATAGGCATGTGCTGATTAGAGTTCTGAGTCACCTTATACTATGTGGCATTTATCAGACTGACTCTCCTATTGATAGTGAGCATAAACATGGACTTAAAAAACCTGGGAGATATTGGAAACTAACTAAAAGCATCAGAAACTGCATGGGGCACAATTCTTTAAAGAAGTGAACAAACTAATACTTTTATTTGTTTGATTTTCTCTCTGAAGGATTTGCCCCAGTTTCTCAAGGCATATAGGAAACAGAGGTCCAATAAAAATTTTGAAGTTTACTAACAAGAGAGATTGGAAAATACAGGAGCAGATGGAAATTGAGGAGAAATCTTAGAGAGCAGACAGTGACTGAGAAAGGGTACCTGTCCCCAAACTCCTCATACATAGTGCTGTGCACACTTTTCCTTCAAGACTGTCCTTCCATAGGCTCAGGAGGAGAATCCACAGAGCTAATGGGAAGTAGAAGCTGAGAGGCTAAAGAAAGCAGAGGGCATTAAATATCTGCCTTGTGCTCCAAGACAAGAGATTTCCCTCTGCATTCTGCTAGGTTACAGTCTCCACAGCTGTGAGGCAATGAGTTTCTGTGGCTGGTACAACCCTGCTTATATATTTGGTTCTAGCAAATCAATCCAGTGAGAAAATCACACACTGCTACATATAACAAAGACAATAAATCAAATGTATTTTATTCTGTGAATATGAGATTGGATTTACATTTAAAATGAATGTAATTTAAATGCACTAATCATAAAAAAGGGCAAACTTATGATTACCTCAAAAGAGGCAGAAAGATCATGTGACCAAATTCAACAATGACACATGAATTGAAGTAGAAAATATTTTTCAGCAAACTAGATAGATACACAAGGAAATGTCACCTACCTGATAGAGGGCATGTACGCCACATTTACAACCTCTGACCATCTATGCTCTCCCTAAAACTATTCTCCCTTAGTGGAGAATAAAACACATTGATCTCTCCACTTCTATCTGGTGTTAAATTTAAAACGGAGACCCAGAAATTAAACAAGAAGGAAAAAGAAGCAGGAAGTATCAATAAAATGAGAAGAAAACTCACAGACTGGCAGAAATATTTGTAAAAGGTACATCTGATAAAGAACTGTTATCTCAAATATACAAAGACCTCTTAACACTCAACAATGAGAAAACACACCCTGTTTTAAAACTGACTAAAAACCTTTACAGACACCAAAGATGATGTACACTTGAGAAGTAAGTGCATGGAAAGGTCTCCCACCTTACATTTGATCAGGGAAGGTGAAGATTAAGGCAAGGTACACTTATATACCTATTAGGGTGGCCACAATCCAGAGCATTAAGAAAGTTAAATACTGGTGAAGAGGTGGACCAGTAGGAATTCTTACTCATTGCTGGCGGTCATACGAAATGACAGTCATTGTGGAAGACAAGATGGCAGTTTCTGTAAAAGGTAGACATGTTCTTAGCATATTATCCAACAACCATGCACACTTCTGTCTCCCCAAATGAGCTGAATATTTATGCCACACAAAAACCTGTAATAGATGTTTACAGCAGCTGTATTCATAATTGTCAAAATGTGGGAGCAATCAAGATGTGTTTCACCAAGAAGGTGGCTGGATTAACGATCTTTGGTATCTAAATAATGGGATATTATTCAGCTGTAAAAATAGGTGAGCTGTGAAGCTATAAAAAATATAAAACCATAAATGCATATTCCTGAATGCTAGGAGACAATTTGAAAAGCCTACATACTGTGTAATTTCAACTACATGATACTCTGGGAAAGGGAAAACTATGAGGCTAATAAGAAGTTCAGTGGATCCCAGGAGCTCAAGGAGCATCAGGCAAGAAGGCCAGAAGGCATTTTGAGGATTTACAAGGCAGCAAAATATTCTACATGATACTAGAATACGAAAACAAATCATTACAAGCTTGTCCAAACCCATGGAATATACAGCACCAAGACTGAACCCTAGTGGCAGCTATGAACTTGGAGTCATAATGACGAGCAGGTTCATGAACTTTAACAAAGCGGTCTTAAGGAGAGGGCATTAAATGCCTGCCTTGTGCTCCAAGACAAGAGATTTCCCTCTGCATTCTGCTAGGTTACAGTCTCCGCAGCTGTGAGGCAATGAGTTTCTGTGGCTGGTACAACCCTGCTTATATACTTGGTTCTAGCAAATCAATCCAGTGACAAAATCACACGCTGCTACATATAACAAAGACAATAAGTGGCCGGCCATCCATGCTGTCCTCTTCATCTTACTGTGAACCTGAAAACCAATAAAACTAACTTATGAAACATTTATTTAGAAAGTAGGAAGGTTAGAAAGGTAAAAGTTAAACTTTTTATGAGGACAGGGCATTGTATACATGAAACAATTCTGTGCATCCTTCAAAGAAAACAAAAAGTTTATTAGAACTAGTAAGTAAACTTAACATGGTGAAATAAATTCTTCCAGAAAACTGAAGAGGAATTGATACTTTTCCATCTGTTCTCTGTGGCTAGCATTACAACAGGAAAACCAGAAAAGAATGAATTAGAGGGAAAGCAAATTAAACAGCAATATCCGCTGTGAACACTAATGCAAACATTATTCGCTAAATTTTAGCTAATCGAACGCAATGTAATGTACATAAATGGTAAAGTATTAAGACCAAGCAGTGTTTATGACAGTAGTACAGTTCGGTCTCACATTTGACAACTAAAGAATGTGGTTGACTATGTCAACAAAGTACAAAAAGGAAAGAAACTTAATCTCTTCTTAGTACGTGCTGAAAAATGCTTGATAAAATTCTGTTTCTATTTCAGCTAAAACACTTAGCACATGGCGGTCCAAAGCACTATGAATAGAACCTATCATCAGAAGTTAGCATTCTCCAGGGAAATAAAACTGCTACAGAGAGATGGGCTGATAAGTGAGGGCAGAGGACAGGAAGGGAGAGAGACATTCATTTTAAGAAACCTGCTCACATGATTCAGAGAGTTACCACGTTTGGGATCTGTAGATCAGGTCTATAGAAGGGAAGCTGTAGAAAGATGTTGTGGTTCTGAACCTGAAGGCAGCCTTGAAACATTTTCTTCTTTAGCGGGTCTCAGTTATTTCTACTTAAGCCTTCAATTCTTTAGATAAGGCCAGCCCAGATAGTGAGAATAATCTACTTGACTTACAGTGCAGTAAATTAAATGTTAGTCACAACTAAAAGAAACATCTTTGCCATGACATCAAGACTGATGGTTGCCAAAGCAACTAGCGATGATAGCCTGGACATGTAGATGCATAAAATGAACCACTGCAAGGAAAAATGTCCTCCACTTAATAAAAGATATCTATGAAAAACCTATAACTAACCTCGTACTTCAGTGTAAGACTGCTAGTCTTCGGAAATAAGGAGAGAGGAGAAAGGTAAGCATGCTCTATCTCACCCCTTCCGCCAGCACTGCATTGCAGGTTTTGACAGTGTACTGCAGCAAGCAAAAGAAATAAAAGGAATACAAACTCTACAGGAAGGTTTGCAGAGATGATGCTGAAATATCCTGTACAACCACTGTAAAGCTCTTCCCACTCGGAGGGGCACTGGGCAATAGGGCAGGATACACAATCAAAACATAAATTTTTATATATTTCTTTGTGGTAGCATTAAACAATAAGAAAATGAAATAAAATGAAGTAGTGACATTAATAATATAATAAAAAATACAAAATGAAGATAAATCTGACACAAAAGAAGCAAAATTTTACATCAAAAATATTGCTGAGAAAAGGTAAGGAAGAACTCTCCGTGAGGAGAGATTTACCACATTCATGGCTCAGAAAACTATTGTTTACATGTTCCCTTTAGGCTGATTACTGATTTACACACTAGTGTCTAAAGTTGTTTTGAAATTATGATAGCAGGTTTTTTTTTTTTTTTTTTTTTTGACAGGGTCTCGCTTTGCAGTTCAGGCTGGGTTTGAGCTCACTTTGTAGCCCAGGCTAGTCTCAAACTCATCAAACTCATAACTCCTCCTGCCTCAGCCTCCCGATTGCTGGGTTTACAGGTGTGCATCACTATGCCTGGCTTGACAGCAGATCTGAGAATTAGTTATAATAAGGGAGTGCACAGTTTCCAAATCATTTAGTTCCTTCTCTTTACATAAAAATGTTCACAGACCTCTGCTCTATTTGCTGCTCCTCCCAGGTTTTCAGTGTTTCTCTGGCCCTTCCTTACGTCTCTCCTCTCTCTAATGCCCCATCCATAACGTGCCTGTAGCAGACTATTTAATGGACCATGCTGTGTCTTCTGTACCATCACAATCCAGCTTAAGACATTGTTTTCTTACAGCTTCATTCATCCCTGGAAGTTCAGCATTGCCCTGGCTATGTGCTCTACTGACCACTGTGCTGAATGATTTCTAGTGTCAGAGTTCACCCAGTCCTGCTTTCTTTGAAGGCCTGTAAGCTGCACCAAGATAGGCTCGCGTCTAAATATTTTGGGGACTGACATATGTCACCTGCTCAGTAAATAGCTATCAGATGAATCATTGCATAAATGACAGTTTTGGAACTAGACAGCGTGGAGCAAAAGCTATTACTAGTATTACAATGGCACTGATCACTGTTTTTGTCTAAAATAATTTAATGCCCTTGTACATGTTTAGATTAAATTGCAATCATAGATACTGTGTTTTATTTCTCCAACATGTCAAAGCAATGTTATAAAGAATTTTCTATAAACATCTGTGAAATAATTTTTCCTCTAATATAGCTTTGCTGGAATTCGGCCTAGAATAAAACTGAAATGGCATTTTTTTAGGCCTAAATTACATTAAAAATTAGCTCACTGACTTAGACATTAACACAGAGGTTGATTTCCCTGTGCTGCTCTCCAGACCAACCCGGGACTTATTTTGTATGAAAAGTGCACACTTTGTTTGCAGCCAGCTTCTTCCTATTTAAAGCTGTGCGACAAATGCTTTCCACAAGAGGCTGGGCAGCTCTGCAGCATCCTAAAGTGAAAACTCAGTGAGGCCTCTGAGTTTGCCTTCAGGGCACCTGGGGGGGAAAGACCACAGCTGTAGTTGACAGATAGGAAGGGACAGGGCTGGCACCTATGTACAGAAAAGGAGGCGAAATGCCCCTTTGCTAGTGCGAAGAAATACTATACTGATGTTCAGAGCAAATAAATGAAGTGAAGGTCTCTATGGTAAAAAACAAAATTTGAAACCAGTGTGTGATGAGGATACCATGTGATACTGAGAAATGAGACAGACTTTAAGAGATTTACCAGTGAGAGTTACAAGTGGAATCTTCAGTACAAATTATTGTTATGAACAGTCATATACCCAGTATAAGAATTAGAAAATTTGATCCATGTCAGTCACATTTTTCATAGAAAAAGGGTAAGATGTCCATGATACTGACTATGCTGTATTTTGCAATACTAAGCATTTGGCCTACTACTAACTATTCAGTACGTTTTTGTATATGTGTCTTTTTAAGACAGGGTGTCACTGTGCAGATCAGGCTGGGCTTGAACTCACTTTGTAGCCCAGACAGGACTGGAACTCACAATGATCCTCCTGCCTCAGCCTCCCAAGTGCTGGGATTACAGGCATGCACCACCATGCTTGACTATTCAGTATTTTGAAATCAACACACTAGGAGCAATCCCCGGAAACTAGAAGAAGCATAGAGAGATTTCTAAACAATGAAGGAATGGTATTTGAATGTCTTTTTTTTTTTTTCCAGTACCGGGGATCGAACTCAGGACCTTGTGCTTGCCAGGCAAGCACTTACACCACTGAGCTATAACCCCAGCCCCTGGAATGGTATTTGAGAAGGAAATATGGGCACGTTACAGAGACATCACAAGGTTAAAAAGAGTGTATGGCTTATTTTTAAAGATAAGGATTTGTGTCCACATCACATTTGATTGAAAAGAAACAGCAAATATATACCATGAATAGCCAGATTTTTAGTGGGTTATAAAGAATGCAAGAAGATATTAGTTACATTGTCCCCCAAAAAAATGCCCTTAAATCTCTCCTTTTTGTGTTGTTGCTGCACTGCGGCCCCCACCTGCGCAAGGGGAAAGGTGACAAAAGAAACTGCTGTTATCTCTGCAGAGCATTTTCTACTCAGCTGCTGACTGTGACAGCTTAAGTTATAAACACTGGTGGAGGGACAACTGGATAAATAAAAGTCACTTTTTTCTTTTAGAAGTTAGACTACATAAACTATGACACAGAAATTGGAAAAGCCTAGGGATTCAAACTCTTGACTTGGATTGACAAATAAAGAAACATAGAAAAAGAACAAACATCTAATGGGGTTTCTGATACTCTTTGTTCTCCCTGGGTCGTCTCCTGCTTTTCAGAGACAAAAGAAAGAAACAGGAGAAGCTAAACAAAATGACAGAAACAAGTGAAAAATCCACCATCACCACCAAAAAATATTCCCCAAATGTAAGTGCAGTCACATGCTCTGTTGCACTGGGTGGGTGTGCAATGGCCACATTTATTACAGTGATTTCATGAGATTTCACAGGAGGATAACAGAGCTGAAAATCCTTATCCCCTAGAACCATCACCACCTTGCAGTGCAGTGCTTTACTTGTGTGTTTGTGGTGATGTTGGTATAAACACACTCTGCTGCCGGTGTAGTGATCCATTCATTTATGTGCAATACGTACAATATTTGATAGTGGTAACAAATGACTATGTAGCAGGCTTATGTATGTAATATACTATATTGTTATTTTCGTATCTACTTCTCATTGAAAATGATGCGTTCTGCTGGTGCCAGCTTGATACTTGTCATTTCAGGATTGGATCATTTTCTCTCCTGCTGGATTTGATCTCATGAAGCAGTGGGCTACACCATATGTGGATACTGCGCAGCCTCTGTGTGCCGTGGGGGATACCTTGTCAGTCTTTGGTCTCACAGTGATGAAATCATCTAATGACGCCTTTTTCTTAGCAAGGCATGAGTGTGTATATGAGAAAATACTTGAGTGGAAGGGGGGCTTGTAATCTGTGACCATTAATCCTGATACATCAACCTCATTGGGGTAAGAAACACCTGGCAGATTAGTGGAGTCCTGGGTGTGTCTGGGTGGGTCATGCAGGTGTGACTTTGCATAATATGTGTGGATGGGTGCTCACCTGTTCCTCTCCGGCACTGGTCTCCTGCTCTCTGCTGCCACCTCCCAGAATGGAGCAGCTCTGTCCCACCATAGCTCGCCTGCCTTGGAGCCAGACAGCTGTGGACTCAATTCCCCAACCAGTAAGCTGAGTTAAGCCTCTCCTTCTTTACACAGTGAATGTCAGTATTATGTCCCAGCGGCCGAACAGCTGCATTAATACACTGCCAATCAGTATATATGAATTAAGGAATCATTTATCAACATATTTATGATGTCTTTTGGGTTCATAAACTACATCAGAGGGAAGATGTCCTTAGAACAAAGATCATGAACTCCTTAGACTTGGATTAGCAGGTGCTTTTCTATTCAAATTTTAAAAGTACAAAATCTATTTTGCCTGCACATGAATCAACACAGTATTTATTTGTCCTTCACTTGTCTGAATTAGAAAGCATCTGATTTAGTGTTTGATCTTCAATTTTTTTGTCTAAGACTTTTATTCATCTTCTTATACTTAACATGCCTACCCATATCCTGTCCAATAAACCATGTTAATCAATTCCCTTACAATCTGAGGATTATCTTGATCAGGACAACTAATATAAACCTAATCCTAGATATTTATCTCTGGTGCTTGAAGTCACTTTTCCTCATTCTCAACAAATCTTAGCCAATCTCTGAGGCACATCTCAGCTTCCACCTAGCTTTCGGCTCTACTGAATTTAAGTGCATTCAAACTATTATTGCCTTTAGATTAGTACAATTCATTAGGTCTTAATGATTTTGTGTGTTAGAGACAAGGTCATTGATAGATTGTAAACCCCCTGGCCATCAGCCTTTATGTATATTTGTGGCCCTGACACTGCCGAATGCAAGCTCCAGCACATGACATATGCTCACTCAAGTGCTTGCTGACTTAAGAGAGTCTATTTGTGGGTAGAAGGAGGATTCTTAAGTCTCTGCACAGTCCTAAATGTTAGTGTCATTAATAACTGGAGTTTTGTTAGATGACTAATTAGTACCCGGAGGTACTTCTGTCACCCCCCTTCCTTCCCAGACATCTCCATGACCTTCTGTTGTCATTCTACTATTTTCTACCTGCCAAGAATAATTTTCCCAGATCTAGTCTATGTGTGGGATCTTTCTGAGTATAAACTGATATGAGGCAAGCAGGGAAAGAACTTGCTGGCTTTCACTGAATAAGAAAAGTCGCTCATCATGAGACACAATGATAGGACAAGTCCCCGGTCACTGGAATGTTCTGAGCATATTCCTGAACACAACACAAATGGAACAGTTACACCATATCCCTATGACTTGACAGATTATTCTCAGAATTGGTGAAGTAGTGACCATAAATAGATGCTTATATCTTGCTGTGTGGTATGTAAATGAACCAACTAATTATAGATGTTGTCTCTAGTGCCTGGTTTAGTTAAATGTTTATCAGATATTTAAGTATCTTTGCTATTATGTCAATCCAAAACGAAAGACTTCTTGATTGACTTTTAATGCTCCATAAAGATAGAAACAATAAGCAAGTATATTAGATCATTCACGAACAAAACAAATGTTGCATGAAAATCTGCATAGAAAGTTGGACTGTTGATATAAAATTGCTATCCCCTTGAGTAATTTTGTACCCTTACTTCAGAGCTTTCTGAATGTACATTTTTATAATTTATTCTAAAGAGCAAAGGGAAATGTGTACCCAATTAGTTAGCAATCTTGACCTGCAGTAGTCTGCTTCTGATGGGTATCACGGCATAACCAGAAAGGTACTCTGATTCAGTGTCTGCTTCTCTGCCACAAGCAGAGCTGTGTTCTGCATCCACTGACCATAAGAAAAGTTTTCTCCCTGAGTGGTGACAGGGTAGGGAAGAGAGTCATTTTTCTCTAAGAAAATCTATGGCTGTTATTCCCAGGAGAAATTGCCTAAAAGACCTCTTCTCTAGTTATAAGCTTTTTCAAAGACAAAAAACCAATCTCTCAAAAGCTGTGGAGAGCTGTGAGCAAACTAAGCCTTTCCCTTTGGGCTTTCCCACAGCCTGTCAGGTCTAAGGCTTCAGCTCTGCCCCTCTGTACATTTCAACTGGTTCTTGTTTTGAAATTGCGTGGGGTGAGAAACTGTCACTGTAAGAATGGCTTGAGATGCTTGGCAAGATCACTTTACAAACAAGGAATATGTGACATGGCCTCTCCAAATGGTAAACTTGATTAAGTATAATAAAATAAAGGAAACCCCAAAAAATAATAAATACAACTATACACCTATGATTTTACTTTTTATTGTTGGTTATGTTTTAACAATGGTAAATGTAATTAAGTGGGGTTCACCTGTAGACTTTTTCTGTGTCTTTACATGTGTTGTTACTATTAAGACCACAGGTAACTTCCATTAGTCACAGGCTGATCTCTATTTTGAAGTAGGGTCACATCACCTTTCTAAGGCCTGAATTCCTATTTGGCCCTGTTACATGAAGCTAGGAAAAAGCTTTTTAAAATAGAGCTGCAGTCTGGGAGAAACACGTCTGTGCTACTTCCTCTTCCTCTCTCAGCCTCTCTGGAGGGAAGAGTTGGATCACCCTGGTCTTGGACAAAAGCTAAGCATCGAGTAAGAGCTACAGAGACTCTCAGCCCCTGTTGCTGGAACCCCATGTCTAGCTGATGTTTTATGGATTTGAGGTTCCACTTCGTCTCTCAGATTTGAGAAAATCTTTTGCAGTAGCTGCTGCTTCCACTCCCATAGAGAAGCTGCTGCAGGACCCTTAGCGGCATACATCATGTCTACTTTCAGGATAGTAGGTCCAACCTGTTTTTCCCAGAGGTATTCCCACGTACTGCCAATTGGCAAACATGATCACAAAATGAAGTGGACAGCATTGGCAAAAACTTTGTAAAGAATTATTCCAGTATGGATGTAATTCTAATTCTCAGTGACTGCTGAACTTTAAAAGGTGGGGCTGAAAAAAAAAAGAAATAATAAAATATGAGGATTAAAAGGAACCTGTCAAAATATTCTCATGGCAGCATGGAAGTGGGTGTTTTGTGTCTTCCTTAAAGAACTCTGTACTTCACTGCAGTCAGGGTAGTGAGCTGATGGCCTACAGCTGGAAGCACTTTGAGTCTCTGACGCGGCTTTGGATCCAAGCCCATGCTACTCTCTGCCAGTGACTGAGAACAGGCTGGGCATTGGTTCCCACACCTCTTCCCAGTACAGGACACTGAGGAGGGTCAGGCCTTCCACCAGAGGTCCCCATGGGATTGGCTGAGATTCCTTCAAACCTGTGCCGCTGCTGGAAAAGATTCCCACCCAATCTTTCTTGGAGCTCCTTTTTCCTTTCTTAAGTGTCACATCTTCATAGTGATTCTAAGCCCTTTTCTGTTAGATTTCCTCCCTCCAACTTTTATCTTTCACAGACATTCCCACTTAATACAGTACTTGAACTCCAATGTTTGTCTCACATACTGCTTCCTGGAACAAAAATGACATGGTATTTTAACTGATATATGGACTATTTGGAGATCTCACAGCAGTTTGTAGTCTAACTTCCTTTTACTCTCTTCATTAAGTTTCCAAGGGAGCAGAATTTGAGACCAGAGCTAATGTTTGGACAATCTTGTCTCCTTTTTATAAATTTTACATTTCTGTTTCTATTAGTGTATGTTTGTTACATAATAACTACTCTCATTTGGGGAACCAGTGTCTACACTTTGTATCTTAGTCGTTTTTCCTTCTCATTTCCCTCCCAGATCTCCCCTTTCATGCATTCCTCAGATCCCTTCCCAACACTGTAACACCTACCTCCCTGTTTCTTATCCTTTGTTTTGCTCTTTAAATCCGTCTACGAAGACAGTAGTATTAGTAGGATTAATATATAGATGTTTTAGTTATCATAAATAGAAAATTTTATGACCATCTCATAAAATTGTTACTGATGTCCTTTGTAATAGATAACTCAAAATGTTATTTTTCTCTGTTATTACTAATTATTTCATATCAGATTTTACTGTGACCATGAATATCAACCCAGGACTCCAAGTTATCACTAACTTCCTGCCCACAAACATGGTTGGCCAAGTGCAGGGCAAACCTGTGTATCCTATTTATTCAGTAAAAACACTGAAGCTTCATGTGGGCTGCACAGAGCTCATGAATTCTCAACTCTTGGCTTGTTTGACCAAGGCAGTGATCTTTCATAACATGACTGGTTGTGCAGTCTGTGAGTGTGGACCAAGCAAGTTCAATGTATCTTACAGCTGACGTAAATACAACATTTGCTATTCAATGTACTGTACCTCATTAATACTACAAGCAGATTGTATACTGTCAGCCTTAAATTCTTGGTGTGGCAGAGACTCATGTCTTTTACACTGTCTCTGGCATTCTCACTGATGCTAATAAATCTTACATTGTTCTTTGCTTCATCATGTAGCTGTTGGATTGATTTTGCGTGGTCTCTTTCTATTTTAAGATAGTTTTCTTTTCATGGTTGATAGCCACAATCCTGACTTATAGACCTATATCCTATCCTCACCTCTATTCAATCTGTTGCATGTATATTCAGTGGAGTTTTTAAACCTGTGGACTTCTGCTTGTATTTGTTGTATGGATTCTATTTCTTTCCTATGTTGGGATTTCATAGTTTCCATTGTTTTCGTGTGTCCCTCTTTTTTTTTAAATCTATATCTATTTTGATGTTGTTTACTTTGATGGTCACTTCTTTTTGTACCTTAGAGATTATTTTTTCTATATCTTCTTCCATTTCTTCTTTTACTTCTGTTGCTATCATTTCAGAAGGTTCCAGTCTTTGGCTTCTGATTTCTACTGTTATATTATGCTCTGGACCTGACCTGGGTGGGCTGGGGATCTGGAGTTGCATTTTGTTTCTGTGTCTTATCATTTTCTGTTTTCTACTTTTTTGTGTTATTTTGTTTTCTGTGTTGATATTTATGGATTTCTTATGGTAGATAGCTTCGTCCATAGGAAATGGCTGTTCCACAGGGATATCTTCTAGATGTAGGTGTTTCTTGGTCTTTTTGTCTATCTGAAGAACTTACCTTTCCAATGTGTTGAAGATGAGAAATTGTTATCTATTTGGCTCAGTACCCAATCCTTTGGTATTGGATTATGGTGAAGGTAATGACCCCATGCAATTACAGTGTTGTCACATGGGAGAGAAAAATTGATTATAGCAGGTATGGTACCTGGTTCAACAATAACAATAGTCTTGAGGGCAACTTGGCTACTGACAATCTGTGGTAACTATTAGCCAGATACCTTTAACCACAGGAGCAAATTCTATAGTTGTATAGTAGAATCTAGCATATAACAAGACCCTGTATGCAATGAGTTTTCCCTTTTGTGGAGTGATTTTACCCTGTTGCAAGGGGGGGATTAAGAGGGATGGGAGGCAAGATAGAGAGATAAATGGGGCCCAGTATAGTAGGAGTATGCCTGGAGGGCATAGGGTGATCACTGGAATTATGGGAAACTGGAGGACAGAGGAGGGAAAGAATGGAAGAGAAGCAGAGGATTGAAGTGAAGCAGACAGAGAACAGACAATGTCTATTCACATGAAAGTATCATAACATCAAGCAAGATAGTTGGTGAAAGAGAGTTAGAAGACAAGTGGATGAAAACAAAAAGGAAGGCAATAAATCTAAGCCATTAAAGAAAGATCAAAGCAAAATAAGAGAGAAACGAGACTAAAAACAGAAAACAAAAATAACCCTACAAAATAAAACAAGACCAAATTAAACTAAAAAAGACCTCAACTAGACAGAAGAAGAAAAAATCAATCAAAGAAACATAAACAGAGTAAAATTTCTCTGTGTTCACAGTTCTGTGGGAGGTTGAAGTCTGATCTCAGAAAGGTGCTATGTACTCCAGCGAATTCTGCAGTGGGATTTGTGCTGGGTACAGGGCTGATGTTGGCCTCTGGATGTGGGGCTGGGGTTGGCATTCTGTGGGTGAGATTCTCCCCTTGGATATATAGATTTTTTGAAAAAAGGAAAGAATGCTGACCCCCATTCTGTTCTGCCTGTCTGTGTGCCAAAGCACAATGCTGGTCCAGCTGACTTACCAACTGCTGGTGTGTGCATCCATGCCCAGATCCCGGGGGGCCTCACACGGGAACATCCACGCCCAGATCTCGGGGGCCCTCACACGGGGACATTCATGCCCAGATCTCGGGGGGCCCTCACACGGGGACATCCACGCCCAGATCTCGGGGGCCCTCACACGGGGACATCTATTTGTGTGCATCCCGCCAATGCTGCTGCTGCAGGTGCCTTGCTGGGTTGTCATGGGTCCCAGAGACTCTTGTTTTCTCTTTCTAGGTTGTTCTTTGGACATTGTCTATATTATGAAATAAATAACGGTGAGGCTTGACTTCAGAGAGAATGTTTACATACGTGAAAAAACTTAGAAATACATGTGCTTACGAGGATTTTCATCTATTACTTTTGACAGTTCAAAATCATCACTCCCAACCTATGTTATTTGGAAGAGAAAATTTTAAAAGAGTGAAAAACTACAGTCTTTGTCAGAGAAAAATTCTTTATAATTTTATTTGAAGATTTATAAATTGTGTATAAATTGTTGAGACTCAGCTGAGTTACAGGAGGGAAGGAGACTTTTGGGATTGCTAGTGTGCTTAATTAAGTCTTTTCTCCTACGGGCTAGTAGGTGAATCATTTTCTGTTTGGTTTTTGAGATGGGATCTCACTATATGGCCCAGATTCATCTCCAATTCCTGGGCTCAGTGGATCCCTCCTCAGCCTCTCCAGTAACTGGGAAAGCTGTGCCTGAATGTGGGTGAATCATTTTAGATTAACTAGTACTGCTACTAACGTTGGACAAATTCTACCCATCATACGGTGTAACCTTGTGACATGATAACTTGCATACTCTTCAAACACTACTTTGAACAGTTTAAACATTAATTAAAATTAGAGTTTTTAGAACTCATACCTTATAATATATTTACATATTGTAATGTCAATGATTTTCTATTTAAAATATTGTAAGATTTAGAATCCAAATTATAGTTAAATAATTTCTACTTTAATAGCACTGTTACAAAATAATACCTGGAGGAAATAATTCACCTGTTTTATGAGATAATGAACTCTCATCCCACACACTTTTTCAAAGCGATTCATTTCATGTTTAGATGACTAGCAGTGCACTGGCTCTAAAGCAGTGGTTCTCCAACTTTAGGCTGCATTAAGGTCACCTCATAGCTGTTGAACTGTGCCCCAGAATTTTTGAGTCAGCAAGGTAGGATTTAAGAATGAGCTCTTGATTTTTTGTTCTTGTGTTTTCTTTTTTTTTT
>PVLD010017885.1:0-40544 GCA_004027595.1 Dinomys branickii | reverse complement strand
ACAGCAACTTATATAAGGGCGGTTAGCAAATCACACTACGCCACGTGGGCCTTCAGGATTGGTTTCAGGGCGCCGTAAGCAGGCACCTTTCTATATAAGGTATACACAGAGTCAGCAACAAGAACCAGAAAACAGGATATAGGCGCCATCTTGGTAACACGGTGGGAGGGGCTGATTCCAAGGAGACTAACAGCAAGCCATCACACCGGCTCCCAATACTTTTTTTTGTTTTTTGAGACAGAGTCTTACAGTGTAGCCCAGGCTGGCCTCGAACTGTATGTAGCTGAGGCAGGCTTTGAACTCGCTCTGATCTCTCCTGCCTTACCCTCCTGAGTACTGGGATTAGAGGCATGTGCTACCACACTCAGCTTCTATTACACTTTTATAACTGGAATATTGCCTCTGTAAGAGTAAGGATTTTATTTGTCATACTCAATATTCTGTTCCCCAATTCTAAAATTACTATATTCCCAGCACCTGGTATTCAGTAAACATTTGTTGATTGAGTTAATTCATCTTTAAAAATTTCATTAGAATTTCAGTGGTAGAGCCCTTGACTAGCATGCATATGGTCCTGGGTTTGATTCCCAGCAGCAGCACTACCACCACTATCAAAAAAAGAGAAGAACGCTAATGATGATTCCTTAGAGATGATTGAATGGTAAGATTATGGACAGTATTTGTTTTATTTAAGAAGAAATACCCTATCCCTTATATGTATCCCATTCCTGTTTTGGATCGGATAATATCCTTAGGAAAAAAATCCGTATCTAAAAGTAATAGCTTTTAAGAGCATTTTTTAAAGTATGGAATTGTGTATGAAATCTGCATTCAATGTTGGCTCTTTTTACTAGGATCCATGTTCTCACAAGCTATGAAGAAGTGGGTACAAGGAAATACTGATGAGGTAAATGCTATTTTTAGTATGAGGAGATTATTGCTTATGAGTGCCAGCTTTGCTTATAAGTGCTATTCAGGTTTCAGGTTTTCTCTTTTTCTTTAGTTTCCATGTTTAATCCCCAAGACAAATCAGTTCTTCCTTATCCAGGCTGTGACAAGAAGAGGAGGGCTCTTAGTATCTAACAACTTGCATGGTGATGACAGCAAATATATCTTCAGAGACTATACATCCAACTTCCCATCAGCCAGCAGGCATCAGCAATCAGTACAAAAATAAAAGCTCAAATGCTTCCTTCCCCACTCTCAGATTTACTTTTAGAAGTAGGGGCCTGCTTTTTGGATAATTACTTTTATTGAGATGTAGGAGTGGGAAAAGGAAAGCATTATATTGTTTTGACCTTCTAACATGGAAATAATCATTACTGCTATTAGTAGACCCTAGTAGTTGATCCTGGGAAACAATAAGTGACATGTTAATATATCATAGAGAGTGGCCCAGTCTTTTATACAGGGAAAATACTTCTTATCCAAATGATAAACATGTACATTTGTGTTTAGAGCTCAGATTATATGGATCTGTACCCTTCTAATGAATAACCATTATTAACAGTTTGAATTATTTCCTTTAGGCCCAAGAAGAGCTAGCTTGGAAGATTGCGAAAATGATAGTCAGTGATGTTATGCAGCAAGCACAGTATGACCAACCATTAGAAAAATTTACAAAGGTAAGAATGACTTTGTTCTGACCTAGTTTGTGCAAAACTGGGGAAAAATTTCTACATGTATAAAAAGAAAAAACGGATAGGGTACTTCTAACAACTGTTTCCAGATATTGAACAAAAAGCAGGATAGAGCTGTAATCCCTGAAAGAGGCTATCATTAAAGTAATCTTTAGTTTACTGCTTAGAAACAACTTCTAAAATGCAGAGAGGAAGAAACCAAATAGAACCTAGCACATCTCTAAAGAGTCGGAAATCACAGTTGGGAGGACCTGATGTAACTACAAATTATAGGATAGGGCACCAGGAAAGAGGAAGCTGCTCAGGAGAGCTGCAGGAGTATTTGGAGAGGTTCTCTCAAGTCCTTCACCAAATATGTATATTGCATATGTCCAGAGAAAGAACTCTGAATGATTCTTGGAACACAGGACTAAGAATAGTTCATGTTCTTCTTTGCCAGAGTAATACACAGAGCGTACAGTAGTCTCTTCAGAAGGGTTACATCCTTTTGTTGGAGCTAGATTAGCCCTAAAATAGAGCACCTCAACCAATAAAAAGTTTTGAAAGGATTGAACTGTCTATGAGTAACAATTATATGTCAAAACAAAGGCCAACCCTCTTTAAAGGAATACAAGAAAATTCATTATAAAGTTACGATTTCTGTCATCTAATAAAAAGTTAGGCATGCAGAAAGCTTGAGCAATAGTCAGAAGAAAACTCAGTCAGTAGAAGAAGCAGGCCAGAAGAGAAATGGGATGATAAAATTAACAAAAACTGAAAGAGTTACTTTTTAAAATATACTCAAGAAGGCCTGAGGATATAACCAAGTGGTAGAACACTTGCCTAGCATGCATTAGCCTCTTGGAATGTGTGTGTGAGGGGATATGGTTGGGTGTGGTGGTATATGCCTATAATCCTGCAATCTAGGAGGCTGCGGCAGCAGCATCAGAAGTTTAAGTCCAGCCAGAGCAGCTTTGTGATTTAGCCAGACCCTGTCTCAACATTTAAAAAAGGAAATGAAGTTCAATGCAAAGGCCCTGAGCTCTATCCCCAGTATTACCAAAAAAAAAAAGGAGGGGGCAGCGTATGTACTGTGTGTATATATATAGGTGTGTTGTAGGTATGTGCATGAATATAATGAGAGATACAGAAAATTTGGAGCCAAGTACAGTAGTTCTCACTTATCCCAGCTACTTGGGAGGCTGACAGGGAGATTGAAAATTTGAGGCCAGCCTACACTTAGGGAGACCTTCTCTGTGTTAGTCAGCTTTCTGTTGCTGTACAGAATACCTGTAAAGTCAACCTAAAAGAAGACAGACTCATTTTAGCTCATGGTCTCAGAGATCTCAGTCCATGGTCAGCAGGCTTCGTTGCTTTTAGGCCTGTAGTGAGGCGGAAACATCATGGCAGAAGACCAGAGGGGAGGAAAGCTACTTACCTTGTTGCGGTCAGGATGCAGAGAGGGATGGGAGCCACCGAGGAAGGGCTCAGGGGCTAGACTGAAGCTCGGAGGCGCATCTTCATACTGTGCTCCTGGCGGTTAGGCCCCACCTCCTTTTTGCATTGTATTTTAATAATACCATCAAAATCATCTTATTTGTGGCTTAATCCACTGATGAAGTTAAAGCCCTCAGGATCCAGTCATCTCTTTAGCATGGGGATCAAGTCCTTGTATCTGATTCTTTGGGAGACGCTTTATATTTAAACCATAGCACTGTATAAAAATATTTTTTTTAAAGAAAAGAAACACAAAGTTTGAGAAGTAGCTAAGTGTTGCAGCATTTCCCTAACGTGTGAGGCCTTGGGAAGCTGAGGCAGGAGTATCACTGTAAGTTCAAGACCAGCCTGGACAACAGTGAGTTTGACCAGCCTATACTACATAGTGAGACACTGTCTTGGCAAAATTAAAAAAATTTATTACATGCTAAAATAAGAACAATAGTTTTATTAAAATCTAAGAGGCTTGTTGGCTTGGAAGATGGCTAAGCCAATATCTTTTTTTTTTTTTTTTTTACATCTTAAAAATACTCCGGAAAAATCTGAACTTAAACAGCAAAGATATTTTTTGGCAGTACTGGAGATTAAACGCAAATTTTTTAGCAAAATGTAAGGGAACTGACCCAGCAGTACATAGAAAGAATACTACATCATTACAGGTGACAGTTATTCCAGAAATGCAAGGTGGCTTTAACATTTGAAAATAAATTATTATAATTAGCCATATTAACATACTGAAAAAGAAAATATGGTTATAGATATGATCATCTGTAGATGCAGAAAAAGAATAAAATTCAACAACCAAGATGGGTGTGGTTATGCACGCCTATAATCCCAGCACTTAGGAGGCAGAGGCAGGAGTATCATGAGTTTGAGGCCAGCCTGAACTGCATAGTGAGACCCTGTAAAAGGTCTCACTATTATTATATTACAATATACTCATATTTTATTATAAAATATAACATTTCTTATAATAATATATAAAATTCAACAACCATTGGTAGGAAACACTATCAGGAAACTAGGAATAGAACTTCCTGTACCTTGCAAAATCTAGTAGAGGTTACCAGATTTAATGGGGGAGAAAGCTACATGATCAAGGCAGTGTGGTATTAGCCTAAGTGTACATGTATAAATTGTTGGAGAAAAAATAGAGTATCACAGTAGACCCACATCTGCAGTCAGTTGATCCTTTAAACATGTATACCAAGATAATTCTGTCAAGGAAAGATCATCTTTTTCTAAAAACGGTGCTGAGCAACTGGTTATATGTTTATAGATAAGCAATGAGCCTTGGTGCTTATACCACATACAAAATGAAATTGGTCATAGACTTGATTTTTATTTTTGTTTTCTTTTTGGCTTTTTGAGACAGGGTCTTGCTGTGCGGTTCAGGCTGGCCTTGAGCTCACTTTGTAGCCCAGGCTGATCTTGAACTCACAACGATCTTCCTGCCTTAGCCTCCCGAGTGCTGAGATTACAGGCATAAACCACCATGCCCACCATAGACTTGATTCTTATGCTTAGGTTATATTACTTATGGTAGAAAATCTTTATGATTGTGGGAAAGATTTCCTAGATCACACCCAGCACGAGCCAGCCATAAAAAAAAGATATATTGAACTTAATGCTAAGAAAATGAAAAGGCATATCACAAATGGGAGAAGATAAATGCAAAATGTTTTTCTGATAAAAGAACTATATCCAGAATACTTGGAGTCCATGGAGTCCTAAGAGTGGCAATTTGATTTTATTTTTGTGTCCAAAAGAATGTGAGTACACTCACATGCAAAGATGCTCAATTACTCTTTAGGGAAATGCAAAATTACAGTGGTATTCTGTAACATACCCCAAAGAATGGGTAGAGTTTAAAAGACTTGACAGTCCATATATTAGCTAAGCTGTGGAACAATTTGATTATTGGTAGAAATGAAAAATGGGAACAGCCATTTTGAAAAACAGTTTGGCACTTTCATTTTGGGAAATCTTTTTTTTTAAACAATGTTTAAGGGGAAAAAAAGGAGAGGGGTTAAACCGCTGGGAGGGAAAGAATGAAGCACAGATCCCAGTGCAGAGGCCCTGGCTGTTGAGTCCGCTGGCGCACCATTCCGCTGCTGGCTCTGTGCTCCGTACGCGGCCTCCCCACAGCCCGGCTGCCCCAAGCCTCTGCGCTCCTGCCTCCTCTTTGGGCAATCTGATGTCTTAAGTTTTTCCTCCTTTTAGTTCTTAGACTGATCACATTCTCCAAAGAAAAGTGTACTGATCTCCTGCCTAGAATAGAAGATAAAGGCCAGGTTACTGGTTTTCTAGCCCCAAGTAGGACAAAGCTAGAGGAAGCTCTGTACTTGTTATACTTAACCCCTCCCTGAGCACCCTGTTTTAACTGTGACATCCTTGACCTCAGGTATGCTTAGTACACCTTAGCCCAGAGGCACTCTGCTTTATTTTACCCATAGATCTCTGACTTTTCTGCTTGTTTTGGGTTTTAGACAGGGCCAACCACCTTAGTTGTAGAATAATCACTGTAGATTTAACTGCTACTTGCCGGGCATGCCTATAATCCCAGCACTTGAGAGGCTGAGGCAGCAGGATCACCATGAGTTTGAGGCTAGTCTGGGGTACATAGTGAGTTTAAGATGAGCCCAAATTACAGAATGAGACCTTGTCTCAACAAACAAAAGATTTAATTGTTTCTAAATGTGGCTTTTAACACGTCCTCATGTTTGTACCCACCACCACATCCATTTACCAGAAGTCCTGGTGCCATCAATTCCTTGGAATTTGAGGAGTTCTGGGTTAAAAACCAGGTTGCTTCTCAGCTGTCTCTAGTTTTAGGATGGACTTTTTAAGTCTGTTAAATTGTCTACCATTCACCCATTTGTTTGTAGATTTTGAAATTTTGTTATTGCCACTTTTCTTTTTCCTGCTCATATGAGTTTATTTAAAAAAAGAAGAAGTGCTCATTTAAGGAGTGAATTGAATGAGTATATCAGTCCATTATGTTGCCCTGGAAGTCAGATGGCTATTGTTGTTAGGAAATTCTGACTTCCTGAAATCTAATATTCTGTGTCCCTGTAGCTTTACCAGTTGGTTCTAGTCTTGTAGTTTTGTCTCACCTCATACTCATCCTGTGATTTACCATGGGAGCAGTATTACCTGAGCAACTATACTTGTTTGTTTTTTGTTCTTTGTTTTTTTTTGGTACCAAGAATTGAACTTAGGACCTTGCTCTTGCTAGGCAGGTACTTGTGCCACTGAGCTATATCTCCAGCCACAATTATACTTCTTATCTTATTGATTATAATTCTATTCCACCTTAAGCTCACCTCACCTCATAGCTTTGCTCATGGGCAAATCAACTTTCCAGGTCTCCTGTCTCTCTGAGACAGAAACTTTCTTTCTCTCAATAAATTCTTCCTACTCTCTTAAAAAAAAAAAAAGAAAAAGACAAATTTAGACTTTTCATTTTGAGTTGTATGTTCAGGTTCTATTACTGTGTGCTTGCATTTTTAGGATATAAAGATATATTGTTACATTTTGGTTTTTAAGCATGCTAGGCCTGTCAGCTTGTTAGGGCATCTATCTTGTCGGTCTCTCAAGGATCAGTGATATATTGATACACAAAAACACAAGTAAAACTATCTGAGTTTGTTTTTATTGTCTGTGTCTGTCTGTCTGTCTGTCTGTCTATCTATCTACCTATCTACCTACCTACCTGTCTATCTTTCTTTCAATGCAAAGGATTGAACCATGGCTTTGTCAGTGCTAGCTAAGTACATGTTTTACCCCTGGGCCTGCGCTACAGCCCCAGCCCTTGAATCCATTTTTAGGTAATATCTGTGACCTTCTGCAAGTGACTTTCTTTCTCAGATCTCTAGTTTCCTCATCAGTAGATCAGAGCAATTGGATGAGGAAACCTAAAATGATTGTTGTTCTAATTTTTATTCCATGACTTTATAAATGAGCAGTCATAGGCCCATGCAGGATCACTTGGTCTGTTTAGCCCATGTTGATACCTCTCTGTTATAAACCTTCAATTACACTTACCCACAGAATATACTTAGACATTCAGTGGAAACCAGCTCATATCCTTACTGACTTGTTTCATGAACATGTCCCAGCTCACAAATAGCAGTCTGTCTTCTGCAGTGTTTGTTTCCCCCCAGTTGGAGTAAAGGAGGGACTTAGCCTCATGAGCTTAGTCTGGGAAGCCTAACTGATTCAAGTTCTTTTTTTCTTTGTAAAGACTGTAGTATTCCATGTTACGGTTTTGTAGTTATTTAATTAATCCATTTGGATGACCATTGAGGATGTTTGAGTTTTCTTCCTGTCACAAGCAGTGTTTTTTCATGGATGTCTGTGTATTCTTACCCTTTCTTAAGAATGTGCCATTGGGTTGGTTAATTTTTAGAAGAATTATTCTTTCAAAAAGTGGGAATATTTTTCATTCTAATGTATATTACCAAAAGAAAAATAAAAAGCAAGTACTTACCCTCTTTAAGCTTCTGTTTACTCATATGTAAATGAGGATAATTATAATATCCACAAGATTGCAGTAAGCTTCTGACTGTCAAAAGCTCTGGCATGTAGTAAACACTAAGTGTCAATTGCCTTTCTTAATCTGCAGTGATAATGTGTCACTTGTTATAGCAATGTACCTTGCCTTTCTCTTTGTCTTTATCTTTCTTTCTTTTTTTTTTTTTCCAGCTATGACTCAAGGGCTGAGATAAAGGAAGTCTTCTTTTGAGAAATAAGAGAACTTTGTCCTTTGGTTGGATTCTTCAACACAGCCAGCGAAAACAGAGCACTGTATTTCTTTCACTGATGCATCAGTGCTGTTCCCAAGAAAGAATGGGAGACAGTCCTAGACCAAAATGCAGAGTAACATGTAGACATAAATGATGCACATGATGTTCACACAGTGAGTCACAGAGATACAAAATGGTATTGTTTACATTACTAGAAAATTACTGGTATCCCAATGGCAATAACTCATTTGTGAGAGAGTTAGTCCACTGGATAGACAGGGACCACATCCTGTGTGAGGCAGATAAATGTGGAGTTGATATTTGATATACATTTTTGTAGTGGGAATCCACCCCTAGCAGCATGATAAAGCATGAGGCAGAGGTGCTTTGCTTTATCCTCCTAAAACTAACGTGTGAGTAGCCCTGTTAAGAGCCAGCAGTCCCACGTGATAGTGTGGGGCTAGAAGCTTGTAGGACAGGTTGAGGATGCTTATGTAGTCTCCCTTCACAGAAGCATTAGTCTAGAAGGAAGCCAACAAGTTACTGGTCAGTCCTCAGTGACATGGCCCTTCCTTTTGATGGCAGTATACAATTTTCACGTTTTACTTGCTTCTGAGGTGCGCTATCCGTAAAACCAGTCTCTCCCCTGCTAACAAAAGAGCGAATCTAGTTTACATTGAACACTAAGATTTGTTTTTCTGGAATTCCGTGCTCCAGTTACTAAACTTCCCTTTGAGAATACATGTGGGAAAAATGAAAATGTAAAAACCACTCCAGTTTTTCACTTGTAGTACCTTGAACAAAATGGTTATTCTGAGATTTTTTTTTTTTTACTCAATAAGATGGGGAGGGAAGGACTCAAACTTTGTTTGACTGCCTTCTCTATTCTTTGGTGTGAATGAGAAATGTGCAGTTGGTGGCCGGCTTTGTTTTTCTTTCTGTCTTCAGGACAGTAAGAGACTTGCATGCTGCACTTCTGCTCAGTGAGTTTTATGTTGGATCTGCACAGCCATCCCCAGAGCCACCGCTTTGGTGAGCACACTCCACTGGCCATACTGTGCCAGTCCTTCCTTGATGCATGTGACTGAGGAGAAAGAAAGTCCTATTAGGTGTTACTGCTTTTGCTCAGACTTTGAAAAAAATATATATACATATATACATATATATAAATATATATAATTATTAATCACCTCTGTCCTTGAGAAAATCTTGAATGAATAGAGAATTTATTCCATTGCAGTTCAGTTGTGTAGAGGTACACTGAAGAGAAGCAGAAAGGCTGTGTCTAGGTTTTTGGTACTGTGTACCAGTCTGTTATTCTACAGCTGAAGTGTTCATGTACTTAAACCATACTCTATTTAATTGTGTTTGATTTTAAATATATATATATATATAAATTATATTTAAAATTGTGTCAACTTTCTGCTTTCAGGGCATTGATGGCTCTTTATATATTGATCCTTCCTAATATGTCCATACCCAGAACATGAGCCACTATTGGACTTAGTCTTGTGTTAGCAGTGTAGATGTAAAACTGAGGCTTAAAATATATATGTACATATATATATAGCACATATATATGTACATATATATGTAGTGTGTGTGATTAACTCATTTTGTTCTTTTAACGAAATATTTCCATCCATTTCATATTGCTTCAAACCTTAAACAAGAGAAAAGCAATATAGAGGTCATAGAATAAAATGTGGTTTTAGTGATTCTTGCTGCCTCTGCATGTTTTGAAATAACAATTTCTGTAAGACTCTAGGCTAAAAACTAGTGGTTTCCACTGAAATAATGTCTAGTCATTTCTTAGTATACATTTTGTGACTCTGAGTTACACATACCAGTAGTTATAATCTTATGAAGAGAAAAGTAGCAGATTTGAGACCCAGTCTGCCATGACCTGCTATGAGAGATAAAAGCAGTGGCCTGAAATTATTAGATTTATTATATGATCTAAATTAGATCCTTGTATTCATTTGAAAATTGGAGTTGGATCCATCTAACATTGAGCACTCACTTGTGTTCCAGGTGCCATGCAGTGTACCCACAAAATGTGATCCTCTGGTGAGTTTTTTATAAGGTCAAGGCATTATTTGAACACTCTTCATCCTTATCATGTCACTGACATCAACATAAATTGTTTAAAAAGTAAAATATTAGTGAGAAAGTGATACCTTTTGTAACTTGGTGTGTCTTCACTCCTGTAAGATTTGATGAGTATAAAGCAAATGTCAACCAAATCCAGTTGTGAACAATAAAACAGGCAGCAAGTTTTTGTAACTTTTTCTATTTGGGTTTCAGTATTCAGCACAGCTTTATGAAATTTAAGTCATTTATAATACTAGAGCTTTGACTAGTTCAATAGAAATTTGGAGGGGGAAAAACTTCATTGTTATTATGTTTAAATACTGAGAGCTAAGTACCTGATTTCTCTAACAGTTTGGTGGTAACTTGCCTGACTCAAAATTTATTCACCTCACACACTCCTATGGAGTGAGGGACATATTTATGCACAGCAACCTTTCTTCTCTTGCCATCTCCCCTCCCTTACAGTTGATTGGACCAGGGTAGAACTGGTCTAAAAAGGCTTGAGGCAGTTCTTTATCTTAAGAAGTTTGCATGTGGATGAAAGTTACCAGTCACGGTCTAAGATGCTGACTTGGATAAGGAACCAGTAGAGGCCGGAGCTGACACCGTGGGCAAGCGTGAGAGAGCAGCTGCCGTGGTGACCCTGAGGACTCCCTTGGTCTGGGCATTTAATCCTGCATCTTTGCCTTGCCCTGTACTCATCACTCAGGTCTCTGAGTCTAGTTTTGCGTGTTTGCCTTGGGCCTTTGCTCATTCTTCAGGTATTCATAGAATGAATCTTGATTTTTAAAAATCAACCTGGAGTTAATTTTTATTACATGCAACCAAAGGACCTTGACTAATGAGCTGCCATACTGCTCTATCCTAATGATTATATGTGCACAGTACACTTGCAAAGTACTGTTGAATTGTGGAGAAGACATTTTCTCTGGTAAACCCTCTTTGGTTATTTTGTGTGTTCCCTCAAAAGGGAATCCTACCCTAAGGGAAGTAAAAGACACTCCCCCGAGGTATTCAGGAGGCTGAAGCAGGAAGACAGTTCAAGGTCAGCCTAGGGAACTTACTAAGACCCTGTCTCAAAATTTAAAAAATACAAAATGGGCTGGGGATGTAGCTCAAAGTTTCTTGGGCCAAGTTCCAATATGGGATAGGAGAAGGGAGACGAGACCCTTCAATTACTCAGGTCCTTTTCATGCTTCTTACATCCTACTCAAGGGTAAACATGAGTCCCACTCTCTTAGTAGTATAATAATTCCAGAAATAGAGTTTCAATTATTGGGTAACCAAAGTTTAAAATGGGAGGAGGACATAACTATTATAAAATCTGTGAATGCTGACCACTTCTGTATATTAAGCCAGATCTCTAGCCTTTGGCTGGAGTCACAAAATACGGAGTAAACCTCAGTAACTCCTTCAAGAGTACAGATTTGGCAGTGGGATTGCAGGGTAATCACACTAACAGTTAACCTCTGAGTTGCTTTCAGGTGGACACTGAGGAATCCTCTCTCTATTTGAGCAAGACTGGGAATGTCTCAGAGTAGGGGAAAGGACACTGGATTCTGAACAGGTGGGAATGCCCAGAAGGGCATTGGAGGTGACTGGTATAAGCAGAGACCCTGAGAACATTCATGTTTAGGAGAGTTTCTGCTATTTGCTTACCTGGCACAGAGAAAAGCAAATATTCTTACTGGGGTAATTTTATGCAAACACGTATTTCTTCAGTTTGTTGCTTTTGAACTGCCTGTCTCTGGTACAGTCAGAATGCCACACAGAAAAAAAAAAAAAAAAAAGAATGCCACACAGTTTACCTGGAATCGGTGAGCTTCCTGCTTAAGGGTGGTAGTGTAGCCATAGCCCCCTGGCACCATTGAGGCATCTGTGGGACTGGGCCCTTTGGTGTCCCCAGAGCACAGGGTATGAACCCAGGCTGGAACCAGTGGCACCTCTTGGCCCAGTCTATCTACGGTGGGTGGGCACAGAACTAGAAGGGAACTGGGATGTGGCAAGGAGCAATTGAGAGAGAAAGGTTGTGCCAATTGTGACATTTTCCCAGTTTTAGTTTTCTAAGTCCTGTGTCTCAAATGTGGCCTTAGGCTCAGCCCTAAATGACCCTAAGCTGTTCTCTGCTGCACCACAGTAAGAATCCCATATGTCATAAAACAGACTCTTAACTGAAAGAAACACCTGGCCAGGACTTGGCATTTCAGACTAAGCATATCTCCAAGTGGTGGGTCGAAGCTCAGAACCTTACCAAAGCCCCAGTAGGCCCACCCAGATTTTACTTTTCTTTCTCTTACCAAGGAGCAGCCATCATTCCTTTAATTACAGAATTACTGGTTTAATAAATGTTCGCCTATGTCAAGTACTATTTATAGTATAGAGATAGAAATAAAACTTCCAGGCCTCTTAGATCTGCTTAGGAGAAGTTAGAAATTAGAAATTTTATCTAAAATATGTGATGAGAAAAAAATAAAATAGGTGGTGGGCTAGAAATGTCACTCTGTGGGAGGGCACAGGTTTAGGACGTATGAGGCCCTGAGTTGAATAGCCCTAAAAAATAACATAATTAATAATAAAATATGTTCTGGTATTTTTGATTCAGGGTGGCCTTTGAGCCCGTGATATGACCCTCTCACCACTGTTTTCCTTTCACTCCTGCTGAGCTGGTGGGGCGGACTGTAGATTGGAGAGGGTGGGATCAAGGAACTGAAGAGTGTTGCCCTCCTTCGCCCTCCCATCCTCAACCTGCCACAAGGACCAGTTGTGTCACTCCATTTACTTGCTACAAGACTAGAAGTTTTGATACAGGTGTTGATCAAAGTGTCAATATCTTGATGTCAGACCATCAAGGCTGGTCTCTGAATAAGACAAGTCGTAGAAAAAGCCACAAGATCAGTCTTAGCTCTCTGCAGAGCTTTGGTGCATGTTAATTTTATAGAGCAAGAAAGCTAATATAAGTTTTTTTTGTGCATGCAATATACAATCATGGCCTTAGAAAAATAGCTAGGTTTTAACATAGTTCCATGAAGTGATTGGCTTCTTGTGAGTTCTAGTTTAATGATGATAATAATAACCAGCATAATTGAGTATTTACCATATGCTAGACACTATCTCATATGATCCTTATAACAATCTTACAAGGTTAAGTGCTTGTTTTTACTTTCTTATAAATGAGGATGCTGAGGCTTACCAGGTAAAGAAATTTCTCCAGGATCTTATAGCTAAGAATCAAAACCAAGCAGCGTGGCTTACTCACTGTTTTGTCAGACTGCAAATAGTTGTTTGCTCCTCTTTTTTTCATTTTGCCGCTCATCAGTATTTACCACAGACTAGTACAGCAGATGTCAGAGGCTTAAGAAAAAGAGAGTTGTGACTTTAAAATGGAAAACATCGCATCCATTACCTTAAACCAGTAGTTGTTTGAATTTCATACACATCTGGACCTCATGAAAGACTTAATAAAACAGAGTTCTTGATTTAGTAAATCTGGGATGGCATTAGAATGTGTACGTCTAGCGAATTCCCAGATGATGTTGATGCTGTAGTCATCAGTACCTGTGCTGGAGACAGGGCACATGACATTTTTCCTGGGCTGAGGCTTTCAAGGGATGACACTCAAGTTCCCCATGGAACCTTTTGCATGAATCCTGTCTGGTCCATTTCCTTCTGTTCTTTCTCCCAGTTCTTGGATACCATTTCCCTCTGAGATTCTGACCATGCCTTTCTTGAACTCTCTTTTCTTTGCTGTTCACCTTTCCAAGCCCCTCCCATAGGGTGCTGTTAGTGCGTTCTCCTTTTCTTTTCCTTCTTCTTGTTCTGGGGTCCTTCCTCCTGTACCTGTTTCCCCAGAGCTGTTATATACCTGATCTAGCTGCTAGGGAATACAGCAATGTCCAGGGCAGACATACTGCTTACTTTCCTTGAAGTCTTGAAAATTTAATGACAATTCACTATGATGAGTAGTGTGAGAGAAAGAAACCTGTTGGGGGTACTTTAGGGGGATTTTCCCCTCCCCATTTCTGGCCATCTCTTGTCTCTCTCCAGGACGTGCCCATTCTGCACATTTCTTTTTTCCTAAGGCCTGACACGTGTAGGAGTCTCCAACCCCTCAACTAGACAAGGACTGCATGTCAGCATTGTCCACAACCTCCTGGGTAGGATCTTTGTCCACATCTTCATTCTTTTACCTGGGGAGGCTGTCCGAGTCTCATGAGCTTTCTTTACTCCATTCCTACCCCAGGAAACATTGCTGTCTTTCTGTGATGATTTGCCCCAAACACAGCCTCCAAAGTTGATCTCCTGTTATTTTACTCCTCAGTTACCCCCATAACTGATTGGTTGTCATTTCTTGCAACTGTTCTACCTCTGGCTGTGCCTTGCACATTTTAGACTGCCATCCTCAAGCAAGGCAAATTTTTTAATGGTTATAGTTTCTTCTGTTGGAATGAGTTAAGAGAAGGTGAAGGAAGAAACATAGTCATTATTCTAGGAAGATAACTCCCTCATACTTCGAGTATGGTTTTGTAAACTAGCCTTTCAAAGAGCAATTTCAAAAGCAATAAGCACACAGTTCTATTGTAAGGATTAGAAACATATACCTACATGATGAACTGAGGCTGAAGGAAGATGGTCCTAATGTGACAGTTTGGATCAAGCTTCCCAGTGAGGATGTCAAGCATGTATTTTCAAAGTGCTGCATTGCAGGTTGTGGGTGTATTTTAGTGGTATAGTGCTTGCTTAGCATGTGTAAGGCTCTGTGTTTGATCCCAAACGCATTGCCAAAAAGTGCTGCCTCTCAATTAGATGTAGATGAAGGAGGTACACTTAAGAAAGTCTGGCTGTAGATATCATGAAGACATTGATACACAAGATGCTTGTAGAGAATTTGAATAAAACTTTCTTGAAATGTGCAAATGGGAAAAAAAAGCAATATTTTGTATTACTGTTGTATATACTGTTATTTTAAATAAGCATGTGTAACTAAATAAATTAGATATTATAAATAGACATCTGGCTATTTGATCAACATTCCCAAAAGTTTAAATATCAGATTGATACCTTAATTTAAAAGCAAAAGTATAGTTTTTTTTCCTTCTGAAATACGGTCTTGCTATGTTCCCCAGAGTGGTCTTGAATTTCTGGGCTCAAGCAGTCTTCCTGCCCCAGTTTCCCAAATGCAAGGAGTCATAGGTACATGCCACAATGCCTTGCTCAGAAAAAATTTTTTTCATTAGGAAATAGGGATTTGCTTACCTGTATATGTGATGAACTCCTTTTTATCTGATGAATCAAGTCCAAATTCTTTTTGAGCACTTGAGATCTTTACAGACTTAGGCTCCTCAGTGGTAAACTGCATGTCTCCAGCCCTCTTGTTCTCAGACTGCTGCCTTTGGTTAAGCATTACTCACAGTTTAAAATGGCCTCCACATATACTGCCTAAAGAAATCCTTCTGCTCATCCCTTCTCATATGCCTTCTCACCCTGACCCTTTCCCTGATGCTCAGTCTGGCTGAATTTGCCTACTCCTTGCAACATAGAATCATCAAGAGTTGGTTTGGGGGCTGTCATGGGTTTAAATATGAAGTGTCCCTCAAAGACTCGTGTATTGAGGGTTTAATCACCAATGCAGCAGTGTTCAGGGGTGGGGCCCAGAGAGGTGATTGGATCATGAGGGTGCTGGCTTCTTCAATGGACTAATCCACTGACAGATTCTTAGCTGAATGAGCTGTGAAGAAGTTGGGTCAGCTGGGAGAAAGGTTCCTGTGGGTGTGCCTTGGAAGGGTATATCTTGTCCTTAGCCCTTTCCTCTCACTCCTTCTCTCATACTCTAATTTCTGGCTTCCATGAGATGAGCAGTTCTCCTCTGCTCTACACACACCTGCTGTGATGCTTCTGCCTCACCATAAGGCCTAAGAGCACAGGAGCTGGCTGACCCACAAGCCAAAGTAACCCTTTCCTCCTATATCTTACGGCAGCTGAGAGCTATGCAGGCTCTCCTGCCCAGGCTAGAAACTAAGCCTTCCTGTACCTCGGGCCGGGGAGCACACAGTCTGTTCCTATTAATAGGGAGGTGCTGACATGTCCGTCCTCCTTTTGTGCTAGTCCAGCACTTCACAGAGTATCATTGATAGGTACCCAGGTCTCCTTGAGATTTCCATGGAGGTCTGTGAGGCCAAAACTATTTTCATAGTACTACTAAAATGTGGACTTTTTAAAAATCACTAAATGTTTGCATTAATTTTGCAACAGCCATTTTTAGTGAAACTTCTGACAGCTTAGTGGGATTCTAGACTGTGACACTAATTCTAACCAATCATCATTGTATTGTTCAGCACCATGCACTTGCCCAAAAAAAAGCAAGTTTCCCATAAGAATATCTTTGCTGCATCAGTAACAATTACTAGTTTTGTGAAAGTACATGTTTTTAAATATATGACAAAGCAGGAAATTTTTATAAAGCACTCCTGCATACTGAAGCCTGATTGTTCTATAGACATTTTCTTGAAAATGAATGAATCAAGCCTATCAGTGTCAAGGAAAACACTGACATTTATTACAAGGATAAAAATTTGAGCTTTCAGGCAAAATTTATTATATTAGAAAGCTGGTCTTCACCACTATGAGATTGATAGCTCTATAAGACTTAAAGATATTTCTGCTGAGATGTGGCTAACAAATCTCATTTTTAAAAAATGTATAGTGTCAACATTTGGAAGATCTGCGTAACCAAAGGAAATAATATTTTCCAAGTAAATGACCAATGGCCAGGTGTGGTGGCCCACGCCTGTAATCACAGCATTTGGGAGGCTGAGGCAGGAGGATCAAGTTGTGAGTCCGAGGCCTGCCTGGGCTACAAAGTGAGCTCAAGGCTGGCCTGAACTGCTTACTGTATTGTCCATCTTTTTGTCCATTTGGTAAGTGTGACAATACAGTCTTAACCACCACCTGGCAGGCTATAGGCTGCTGTGTGGCCCAGGGAGATTCCCAGGGCTTAATGTCAGGGGAAGAGCAACCATTTTACCCTTGGAACCATAAGGAAGAGCCTTCAGGGATTTCAACTTTCTAGCAGTTGATTAGTCAAAAGTGAGTTCAAAATCAGTTTTTCTGGGCAAGCGGAGGGTGGTTTTGTTCTCTCGGTTCCCTTAGAGCATCATCCTTTTGGAGCATCATCAGACCTAGAATTAGAATCCTTATCCTGATCACTGCAGTTTTTTTCCTATTTCCATTCTCCCTTAAGCTCATCCTCATGTGCCTTATACATTTAGATCTACACACTCCAGATAGCAGTAATTTCCTGAGTACACCAACCCCTTCACACCCCTGAGATTTCGTTGCTGTTAATAATCCTTCTTCCTGGCATTAGTATTCTATCAAAGCCCTTCACATTCTCAAAGATCTAATGCAAATGTCTCTGTCTGTAAAGATCTCCCTGAATCTGTGGTCCTCCCTAAATCTCACCCTGCTACTTGTATCTTGCACTAAGGCCTTTGCATCAGTCTTTGCATCTGTTGTCTCTTATGCCTGCCTAAAACCTTTCCTTCCATGTGTCTTGAGTGGTTACCTCCCTCTCTCCTCTTCCCCTTTGCCCTCCCTCTCCATCTCTCCCTTCATTTTGTCTACTGCTTTCTAGTGCTTGGCTCCTCCCACTGGAAGGTAAGGTCTGTGTCAGTCATGATTTGTGTCTTCTTTCATTTGCAATTTTAGCCCATGGCTAGAAAATGCCTCAATTTGTTGAATAAGTAAATTTTTGACTCAGTTTATCTTGCCACTCAGCCCTGGTATAGCAGTTACTTGCTCTTCTCTTTTTCCACCAGATAATACACTTCTTGGTCTCAAGGATCATGTTTCAGGCACCTCTGTTCTCTTACCCAGAGAGGCCTCTCATGTAGGGACTTGGAAAACCCAATAGGCCAGGGTGATCTGTCAAAAACAACTAGAAGGAACTAGTTAGATCTGGGTGGGATATCAAGAGACTAAAGTGGATTTTAGACAAATCTGAAAAGTGAGTCAGGTGTACATCAGGAAGAAAGTGTTCTCAGGCCAAGTTAATAGCTTGTGCCAGGTACAGCAACTGTAAATAATCCACTAGGGCTAGAGTACTGTGATAGAGACCAGGTAGAGGTGAAGAAGATGAAGTGAGGAAGATAGTGAAGAAAGCACACCATTTCTTCATTCTGTAAGTGTTTGTACAGTAGCTAGACAAGTAGAGACTTGGGAGCCATCAGTGAACATTTAGAAGTCAAAAGCAGCAAGAGGTGTTGAGACCACAGGGACGAGAAGAGAAGATGAACATTGAGAAAACCAAAGGAGATTGTCTTAGTTACTTTCTTGTTGCTGAGACAGGATACCCAATACCCACAAGTTAAAGGGGGAGGGATGTATTGTGGCTCACAGTTTAAAGAGGCTTTCGTTCATAGTTGACTGGTTCCAAGGCAGGGAGGGTGGCACAGCAGAGGAGAAACAGATCACAGCATGGCAGGCAAGAAGCAGAGCGGGATCAAGGGGAGAGGAGGAACATACACACTTGTAGGCCGTGCCCACAGGGAATCACCTCTTCCTACCATGCTTCGCTTCCCAGCATCGCATCCAATTATAAGTCCATGACTAATACAGTGATGCATGTTACACACCCACAATCCAGTCACCTCCCAAAAGCCCCATCTATGAGCACGTGAGGCTTTGGGTGGACCTTTAGGTGTAAACCATGACAGAGGTCTTTAAGGAAGTAGGAGCCATTGAGTCATCTGGGCAGAGTATTAAGAAATCTTCCTTGGGCTGAGGGTGCAGTCCATTGTTACAGCAGATGCCTAGTAGAACAACAGTAACAAGAATCTTTCCTGAGTTTTTGTTTATAATAATACCATTACTTTTAAGATCAATAAGAGTTTATTGTAAAAATTTTGCAGATACAAGGGGCTATCTAGTCTTGGCATAGAAACTCAGTTTCTTGTTCAATCTACTTAAAGGGTATCCAAGTACCTCTCTGGTTTTTGTGTTCTATGATTTGTATATATATACATGTGGATTTTCTTTCTTTTCTTTTCTCCATCTGTCCGTCCATCCATCTCTCTTGGTATATAGTTCAGGCTAGCCTTGAACTTAGAGCAGTGCTCCTGCCTCAGCCTCCAAGTGCTTGGATTATAGCTTGGATTTTCAAAAAAGATGCAAATACTCATGCCAGAGTTTTGTTTTTATTGCCTTTTAAATTTTTTTCATTTATTTCTCTTTACCTTCCTGTTCCTCTTCTAGGACACACGTTAACAGCCTATTATAGATTTTCCTAGTGGAAATAAAGTTGCATAGGAACAGATATAGAGATACTTAGTAACATGTATGCAGATAGTACCATTCCCATTTATGTTATAGCTATACAAACACAAGGCCATATGACACATACTCTCCTGCATTTTCTGTTTGCACTCATTACCTGATTCTGTCCAGCTAGAATTCCTTCTAAGCCTTCTTCATGGTTTCATAATTTTCTACGATGTGGCTCCCCTGAAATATATTTCCTAGTTTGGTAATTCGCTGTTTGGTGGTGATGGTGTATGTTTGCCACTGTGAAATATGCCATATTACTTTTATGTGATTTCATTTCTTGGGATAAGTTTCCTGAAAAGAATTTGCTAGGCCTAGGAGTAAATGGATTTTGAAATGTAATAGATTTTTCCAGATTACTTTCCTAAGATTCTGTCATAGTTCCTACTTCTGCCTGTTTAATTTTGCTTATTGAATGGCAATGAAATGACACTTTGTTTTTCTTTTGTGTAATTTTCCTTAGAAACTAAGGAGTGTACACATCTTTTCATATATTTGAGAGATTGTTTGCAGGTTCTAGGAGGAGAGCATAGCTACTCGTATACCCTTGACCAAGGAACAGTGCTCCTCTGTTGAGGGTAGTCGTCCTCTTTGACAGAGCGCACAGCTTCAGGAGGGACTCACATGAATGATGAGGAAGGAAGGGGGCCCCCCCTAGCCAGCCAGCTCAGCTGAATCAACCCTGGCAATCAGTGGGGTGGCAGATGATGCAGCCAGATTGCCCTCACATCCTCGTATCTTTGAATTTGCTCTTTTTTGATACTCCTATTTGAATATTTGGCAATATATCAGAACATTTTGTAAAAATATTTAAAATATAACATCTACATATACATACCACACACACACATTTATTCATTTGACTTGAAAATATCTTTTTAAAAATCTGCAATTTTCCATTGGCTTTATAAAATCCTTAATGAAGCATTTTTAGTTTCAAATATGCCTGTTTTTTTTTTAATTTTTATTTTTGTTCACCTTCTGAGTTTCCTGTCTTAGATAGAAAACTTTTTTTCTCTTCTTACATTTTATTTTTAAATCCACCAAAATTGAGCTTTTGCTAAGATATAAAAATGAAAGTCTTGGGCTATGGATGTAGCTCAGCAGACCAGCAGCTGCCTGGTAAGCACAAGGCCTTAAGTTCAATTTCAACTACCGAAAAAGAGTCTACTTTAAAAAATTGCTATGTAGTTTTCCCAAGATAATTTCTTAAATGAGGTGTGTTTGTTTTCTGACATTCACTCAGCACATACTAGTAGTGGTGGGCCTAAAGTCAGATGGGACCATTACAATGGAGGGGTGAACAGATGTTTCACAGCAGGGCTACATGCGTGAAGGTTGACCCTGAGAGTTAAGAGTTAAAAATCAGGAGCAGTGAGCCAGGTGTAGTAGCACAAACATGTAGTTCCAGCACTTTGGGAGTCTGAGACAGGAGGATCACAAATTTGAGCCTAGTCTAAGCAACTTAGCAAGTTGGCAAGACCTTATCTCAAAATATAAAACAAAAAGTGATGATGGCATAGCTCAGTGAGGGCCCTATGTGCAGTGCTCAGTACCGCTTGAACAGTGTAAATGGCTCATAGCACAGGAAATGGGAAAGGTTTAGAGAAATAATATGACTGCAAGTCAGCACGACTTTTAAGCAGAGCATGTGTTAAGTTGAGCTGACTTTTAAGCTGAGCAAGAGTGAACCATTAAGAACCTGGGAACCTCAGAAGAATAAAACGGTGAAGCCACGGAGATAGTCTTGAGGAAAAGGAGTATTTGTTAAGACTTGTCTTGACCTGTGTGAGGCCTCCCACAGCACTGCCCCAGGTCAGTATACATCCTTAGTGCTGATTCTAGCACATTTAGTACCCTCGAAGCTTTGCTTCCCATATGGCTTTGCAGACCTGATGATATATGATGATCTACTGTTACCAGAATTCTAGCCCACCAGACAGTTCATTTACTCAGTCAACAAATATTTAGGATCAAATACCTGACAGAGTTCCTATCCTGAAGGAGCTTGTTCTCTTAGTGAAGGAAGCAGATCATACACAGTAAAAAAGAGAAAAATAGGTAGGATATTGCTAGTGATAGGCAATAACAATTAAACTACATCCGGGAAGGGAACTAAGAAGTGTGGTGGTGGAGGTACCATTTTAGAACAGGTGAGCAGGGACACCCTCACTGAGAAAGCAACATCTGAGTATAATAGCAAGTGCAAAGACCCTGAGGAGGAAGAGGCCTGTGTGTAGCTCAGTGATGTTGGGGCCCACTGAACCAGGACGGTGAGGTCCTGAGACAACATCACAGAGCAGACAGACACCAGGTACCGTAGGGTATCATTGGTTATTGTAAGTACTTTGGCTTTTTCCCTGGGTCAGATGAGAAGCAGTGCAAGATTTTTAACAAAAGGAATATAACATGGGTTACTTTCAAAGGGGAGGGGGTTGTTTTTTAAAGCAGTTTTATGTTTAGAGCAAAACTGAGCAGAAAGTGCAACGAATTGGGGCTGGAAGTGTAGCTCAGTGGTAGAGGGCTTGGCTAGCATGCGTGAGTCCCAGGTCCCATCCCTAGCACTTAGAAGAAAAAGCACAGGGAACTTCCAGATACTGCCTGCCCCATTCTCCACAGACACAGCTTCCCCACTGTCTGCTTTCCCCATTAGAGTGCCACATGGGTTACAGTCACTGAAACCACACTGACTCAACCTCACTGTCTGAAGCCCATAGTTTATAGTCGATGTTGTTGGTACTGTAGATTTTGACGAATGTTAAAAGTTCAGAGATGTCCCTTCTGGTTTGCTAAGAAATTTTATCATTATTTTGGTTTGTGTCTGGGTGTCCCCTCAAAGCCTCATGCAGTCTTGCGGTGGGCTTTTAGAGTTTATGATTCATGGGTGTGAGCGCTACACTCACCCTGGAGTGGTAGTTTGCATACGATACAAGGGAGGGAAAGAGGCTTACTCTTTTTTGCTCTTGTTGCCTTTGCTGTTTTCTGCTGCCATGAACTGTTGCCCTCTGCCTTGTGCCGCCCTGACTTAGAGCCAGCCGAGTATGGACTGGAACCTCCGTAAACTGAGCTAAATAAACCTTTCCTTCCTTAGTTTTGGATGTTGGGTATTTTGTCTCAGCAACGAGAGAAAAGTAACCAAGACAGTCATGAATGGATATTAGACTTTGTCAAATGCCTTTTATGGTTTATTTTTAAATTTTTAAAAATTCTTATTTTTTTTCTATTTTATTTATTTATTTTTTAATAGTTGCATTTTTCCTCATAAATCCGGTAAGGTCCTCTGGAGCATGTGTGTGTGTCAGAATCTCTGGACATGTGGTTAATGTGAACTGCTCTCAACAGATCTCCCCTGATCTGCAGATGCTCATGAAATCAGTACATAACCTGTCAGGCTAGGCTTTTTTTTTTTTTTTTTGTGGTACTGGGGATTGAACTCTGGACCCTGCGCTTGCTAGGGAAGCGCTTATTCCACTGAGCTATATCCCCAGCCCCTAGGCTAGGCTTTACATCCTGAATTGTCATGAATTTTCTAGAGCAGGAATTCCATTGTGAAGCCTGGGGTGTGGGTACAGCAAGGCTGCCAACTTCTCATGTGACTCCCTCTTTACAAGCAGGGCTCAAGTTGGTTTTCTAATCTATTTTGTTTCATTTTGTTTTTTATTTTTCAAATTCTAGGGATAGAACATAGGGCCTAAGTGTGCTAGGCAAGCATTCTACCACTAAGCTACACCCTTACCCCTACCACCACCTCCATTTCTGCACGGAGACCACACATACAGCTTTATTTCTTGTTGCGAATGGGTTTTACTTTTTCCTTCAACTGAGGAAGACCCACAGCCCCCATGAACTTCCTTCCCAAGTGGTGTGGCTTGTCAACTGTGCAATATGTGGCTGACCTCAGGCAGGGATCTAAGCCAGGGCCCAGTGAGGCAGAGGAGATGGCTTTGAGGACTGTGGTTCAGACAGAGCAGAGCATTCACTTCCTCTTCAGTTGGGTAAAGATACCAAATCAGCAATTCTTACCACAGTGAAGCTAAAAATGGGAAATCTGTTTCCCAGTGTTGGCAGTTACACAACTATAAATAAATCCTCATGATTAGAGACTTCTCTAATGAAAAACTTAAGAACCACTGATCTGTACTAGAACACAAATCAGATTAGCTTTTTTTTTTTTTTTTGAAACAGGTCTTGCTATGCAGCCCAGGCTGGTCTCAAACTCAGGGCAGTTCTCCTGTCTCAGCCTCCTGAGTGCTGGGATTATAGGTATGCACCACCATGCCTGGCTAGGCAACAAATTTGGGAATAAAGTTGTTCAACGGAGCCCTAGCCCTTTATAAGAAATCAAAGAAAACTACTACTTCACCGTGTTCATAATAATACATGATCAGGACTTCCAGATTCTGCCACCAAAGGTTTCTCAACTCATTGAACTTCTTTTTCTACCCCACCAGCAGCTGAACATTATTTCTGTAGAGGACAGGGAGTCCTATAGAGGAAAGGAAGAGGTCAGAGATTCCACAGTGAGAGACCCACTTTCCTGTAAAGAACACAGTGCAAAAAAGGGTCTGGCATCCTCAGTGTGTGTTTGGGCATGTAGTTGCATGAGCTTGGACTAGTGGAATACTCTCAAACTTTTTCTTACAAACCCTTCATACTCTGAAATTTTTGTTGTTGTGGTTGTGTGTGTGTGTGTGTGTGTGTGTATTTGTGGTGCTGGTGATCAAACCCAGGACCTTGTGAATACTAGGCAAGTGATCTATTACAGAAACACATCTTCAGACCATCTGCCTGCCTATTTATTTAGACAGATTGGCCTGAAAATCCTGATGGTCTGAAATGATGCTTCTTCCTCAGCCTCATGAGCACCTGTGACTACAGGCACATGGCACTGCACCTGGCTATTATGAAAATAAATGTTGCTGTATGTCACTTCTGTCTATTCTAGATGGTATCAGAAACTAGAATGGGTAAATTTGTGAAAATATTTGTTATAATGCATTTTAGGGTAACAAACTCAGTAATATGAATGACATGAAAAATAACAAGACTATGTAAAACAAAAACAATTGGTGAGTGTTTTTTTTTTTTTTTTTTTGCCGGTACTGGGGATCAAACTCAGGACCCTGCGCTTGCTAGGCAAGCGCTTATTCCACTGAGCTATATCCCTAGCCCCTGGTGAGTGTTGTTTTACATGTTTGCAAGTCTTTTTGGTATTTATCTGGTGAATACTAGATACTAGATTTGGATCCCCTCTGTTTTGATTGTTACTTTGGTCAGAGTAGATGAAGAAAACCCAATCTCATCTGTATGTTGCTGGAAAGGGAGGAGCGTTTTTGTAGTCTTGTGGGTGTTTTTCTCTGACAATGCATCAAATTTGACAGGTGTTTCTTTTCTCAAAAGTTAGTTACAGTGTAGGATCTGAACCACATCAACAAACTTTTCATATTGTAGATTAAAATTTGTTGGTGGACCTTGCACTTTGAATGAGATTCACCTACATGTGTTTTTATATATCATACAATGGTCATTTTAAAAATATTGATTCATTAAGTTATATAGATCCTTCAAATATTGACACATTTTATTATACAATTTAAAAATCACATTTATTAAGCAGATCTTAGCAGACATTTAAGTATTTAAATTTATAGTAGTGAATAATAGTTTTCCAAAATAATAATTTTTGCTTGAACGTTCACATTTTAATCCGTGGAATAAATATCAGTATTGTTTTCCTTGATGTGGTAGACTCACTTGATTCGTTTTCAAGAAAATGTCATTTAAATATCAAATCTGAAGAACGTTTGTCAGTTGTATTTTCAAGCAAAACGGACTTTTATGAAAATATAGCAAGTGCTTTTCCTGGATATAACAATCATGCTTCAGTATGTAGAAGTGCTATATGTAGACTTCCTATTTTGTCACACATGATATTTAAAAACAAATGTGTACTTGAGGATAGAGAGCTCATAAAACTAGTAATTGTTAATTGTGTATCCAGGGCACTTTTATGGGAAACTTACTTTTTTATCCTGGTAACATACATGATGATGACTAGTTCAGTTTTTAAAATTTTAAATAGAATAGAAAAAGCAGTAAGTCAGGGATATAGCTCAGTGGCACAGTGCCCACCTAGCAAGTGTGAGGTCATAGTTCAATCCCCACTACCAAGCAAAAGAAAAAAAAAACAGTCAAATAAAAATTTAAAGCAAGATAATAGAGTAACAGTGCTTAATACATGCATATTGTTATCTTCAAAGTAGTTACTCAGAGTACAAGATAGAGGGACCAGTTCACTGTAGTGTCACTGTCTAGATTTTGCTAGGATGCCAGAACTTTAACCCATCAGTGTTTTTGTGACCTCAGTTCAGAAATTGACACAGTGAAAAAGGCAATTAATCTGCATTAGTGTGAAAATAGTTTTGACCTCACAAAAAACATGAAAAGATCTTGGAGACTTTCAGGAGTCCCCAGAGTCCATGTGAACCATTGAACTGAGCCATCAGCTTAACAGTGTGTGTGTGTGTGTGTGTGTGTGTGTGTGTGTGTGTGTGTGTGTATGTGGTGCTGGGGCTTTCGCATGTTAGGCAAGTGACCTACCACAGAAACACATTCATAGCACAGCCTTAACAATATTCTTGTAAAGATGATGAATTGTATTATAATATCATTTATTAAATCCAAATTCTAAAAAGAATTGACTTAGTACTTTTTAGCACTCACATTTTACAATTTTATTTAAAAATTGTCTTTGTATATGTTTGCCGTACATAATGAATGTTTTCATGTATAGGTATTGGTACCCATCCTTATGGCATTTTTACTTCCCCTTTACCCTCCTGTTCTTGTCTCTCTCATTCCCATATCCCTTTTCAATCACCACAAAGATTATCTCTTTCCTGTCATCTTTCTTTTTATAATTTTTATTAAACTTCATAAATGATGATTGACCACATTTTTTAGCTGGATTGTCATTCCAGGATAAAAGGCTGCCTGTCAAGGTTCAAGTCCTCATTGAGTTGTCATAATTTCTGTTCCAGCTTTCAGGTATTTTATTTTAGTCTCCCTTCAGTTTACTTGCTATATGACAGTTTACTTGCTATATGACAGTTTATCAAGGAAAGGTGTGGGGTAATTTTCAGTACTGGGAGTTGAGCCCAGGTATGATCCACCAAGTGACGCCACCAACCCTATTTATTTATTACAGTACTAGAGGTTGAATCTTGAGTCATCTCACCAAGCTACATCCCTCGCCCTTTTAAAAAATTTTAAAATTAAAAAAACTTTAAGACAGAAATTGTGTAAGTTGCTGAATTCTCCAGGCTGGGCTTGAACTTGTGATCTTTTTGCCTCAGCTTCCCACAGTGCTGGGGGTACAGGCACATGCTACCATGCTGGGCTCCTTTATTTTTTATTTTGAGACAGTGTCTCCATAAATTGCCCAGACTGTTCTCAAATTTGTCATCCTTGTGCCTTTACCTCCCTAGTGGCTGAGATTCAACAAAAGATTAAGGGTTGGGGATATACTCAGTGGCAAGGCACCTGACTGGCAAATGTGAGGTCCTGAGTTTGCTGGTACCAAAAAAAAAAATTAAAGTGATTTCTTTGGTTGTGTCATCCAAAGATTGAGTATAATGAGTCAATGCCAGATTAAAATGCCTGAAAATACTCTAAACATTTGGTTAAAATATTAAACTTTTTTCCAAAACAATACATTGGCACTGTCTATAAAATCCAATAAAATTTTGTTGCTAGTGGTGGTGGTGCCAGTGTTGGGGATCAAACTGAGGACCTTTTGCATGCTAAGCCCATGCTCTACTACTGAACTACATCCCTAACTCTTACTTAAAAAGTTTGCATGTTTCTCATTGAAACCATTTTTCTTGAGCACTAACAATCAAATTTAATACCTGCTTTCAGTTCCTGCTTGTTCCACATAATCTGCAAGATTCACTAAACAATTGACAGTCTTCAAGATTTGCATTTTAAGTATGTTAGAATACTTTTATGTGAAATAATAAATGTGGTATTGATAGTGGTACAAAACTACAACCTGTCCTTTAAGTTTTCCAAAAAGTTGTAGCAGCCTTGGAGATGGACTGCCAGATTCCCCGTGAAGGAAAGAGGTGCTGTCTAGCTGGGGAAGCATGGCCTTCAGCTGTCGGCTCCTTTGGGACCTCAGTGGAGACAGTGGGCTCTCCCTGCTCGGGGATGGAGTGAAGTAGGGTGTTTTGGCTCAGTGCTGGACCATGCTGATGTTTTGCTCCAGAATTTTCTGTTGCGGAGGCCCTGGTGTGGTTAAGCCTGCATCATATTTTTCTCACTGTCTACAGTTCTTCTTTTGCCTTTTCTTTTCTCCAGTGTTAATCTCTAATAGTCATCTTGCACCCACTCTGTGTTGGCATCTGCTTCTAGGGAACTCAACCTTGAATAGCTGTTCAGTCATTTCAGTGGATCTTTGTTTTATGAGATGGAGTATAAATCTACATACATCTCTATGGGTCATTTTTGTGTGTGTACTGGGAATTGAATTCAGGACCTCATGCCTACAAGGCAGATGCTGTGCTGCTGAGCTATATCTCCGGCCCTGTATGGGTCATTCCTTTTTGAAGTTCTAGCTAATCCATCATGGGTAAAAATGTTATATTCTTTTAAAACCACAAAGTAGATTTTATTTAGTAGTTTTTAAAGTGTGGGTTGAACCGAAGGCCTCACACATGCTAGACAAATGCTCTGCCACTAGGCTATTTCCCCCTTGTTTAAATTTTTCATTAATTTTTTTGAAATTTAAAATTTTTCATTTTCTTTATTGTATTGTTAATAAATATTTCTTTTTGGAGTTTGAGGTGCATTTTTAGGGAAACAGACTCATGATAGTTTTTGAAATATATTTGCAAATATTCTTTATTTCAACTGTTAGCATTACTGCTAATTCCTATGAAATATGTAACTTTTTGAGTTATTGTCACTATAGCAAAAATAATACTAATATTTTGGGTTTAAATCATCAAAGTATGTATTTTATTTATTTATTTATTTATTGGTACTGAGGATCAAACTCAGGACCTTGTGCTTGGCAGGAAGGTGCTTGTGCTGCTGAGCTATATCCCCAGCCCTTAAGTGTATATTTTAAAAATGCAAATTTTTGAGTGATTTTTCCCAGTATTAAGCTGCTAACCTGCCTTATTCACTTTTGCATTGTATCAGAAGATATCTAGGCTGAATTTTATTACTGATATCATTTCATAAGATTTGTGTTCATGATTCAGAAAGTTGGTAGTCATGATAGTTTTTTTTTTTTTTTTTGAGACAGGATCTTGCTATATAGCCCAGGCTGGCCTTGAACTCCCAGTGATCCTCCTGCCCCAGCCTCGTAAGTGCCGAGCTTACAGATGTACACCTGGTTTGGTAGTCATAATATTTATAAAAACTTTAGAAGGGCTGAGTGTAGTGGCACACACTTACAATCTCAGCACTTCCACCTTAAGCAGGATGATCAGGAGTTTGAGATCTAAACAAAGACCCACTCTGTAGCCTGAGCTACATAGTTTAATGTCAGTATGGATTATATAGTAAGACACTATCTCAAAAAAAAAAAAAAAGCCAAACAACAAGCACCACAACAAAAGCATTACATATCCAAAAAAAATTTTTTAATGGTCCTGAGCCCTGAACCCAGGGGCTTGGGCTTGTGAGGTAAATTCTACCACTGAGCTATATTCCTAGTGCCCTACCCTACTTCAACTTGATTTTGAGACAGGATCTTGCTAAGGTGTCCTGGCTGGCCTCAAGCTTAGTAACCTCCTGGGTCAGCCTTTCAAGTAGCTGGGATTACAGTCATGCACTACTATACTTAGCTTTCATTTACATATTTTATTATATACTCCATATTATATGGAATATGCAAATTGCATATTCCATTTTTTCTTGCATATTTAAATCCAAAATATTGCACCAAACTTTTCACAAGAATTTCCAAGCATCAGCAGTGTAACCAAAGTGGAAACAATAGAACCAAAATAGAAGCAATAGCAATGATGTAATTTGAAGATAATAAATTCTTCTTACTCCTGGAATGCTTCCCCCTGCTAAACAAAACATTGTTCACTTTTTCATTGAAAGCCCTTGACCATTAGAAAAATCCTACAGTATTTGATCAACTGATGAGTTAATATTAGCCATAAATGTTAGCCGTTGTTGCAGTAGCTGTTACACTATTAATGGGTATGGAAATATTTTAATAGTTTATCATAATGTACATACATACACACAACAAAGTAGGAGGGCAAACAGAGAACAATGAAAGTGAATCGAGGTGATGGTTTGATTTCAGAAGCAAATTAGATGTCCTTGCTTGCTTCTATTCTTCAATAAAACCTAAATTCTAACTATGGTGAGCACTGTAGGGTGTACCTCTTCAGTTCCTGACCTGGGAGAGAGCCTCCCTCCTCTGTGTTGGGGGCAGCCAAGGTTCTGTGAGGCGGCCCAGCCTCCTCACACTTCACTCCCCAGCTTTATATGCGGTGTTGATCGCCTGGCTGACATTGATGAGAACACCTTTCTTAAGGATGTGGGTTTGGGACTGGCGCCTGTCAGTGCTCATCTTTCAGCCCTGTGGGAGATCTGTGGCCAGAGAGGAATGAGGCAGGTACCCAGTAGTCCTGTGTGGGTCCTTGGTTCTCTTTGGTAGTTTGCTTTCGAAGCTTTGCCTGGGAGTTTTGAGAGGCACACCTGGCTCTTTATTCCTTTTTTTTTTTTTTTTTCTTTTAAAGAGAAAAGAACAAAAAATAACAAAGCCGATAGCACTCTGGAGGCTCAGCCAGCCTGGGCTATAAAGTGAGCTCAAGGCCAGCCTGAACTGTATAGTGAGAAAAGGAAAAAAACCCATAAAGACAACACAACACAAAAACTACAACAATGATACAGAATTTAAAAACAAGATGATAGGAAATCAACCGTTGTTGTATTACATATTATTGTCCTCAAAGCAGTTGCTCAGATTACCAGCTATAGGTATGCAAAGTCTGATCAAACAATTAAACAGTAACCCTTTCAGTAAACCAATAGAAATTAGTAGTGCAATTATCTTAGCTATCTTGTGTATATATACATACAAGTTTTTCCTTTCCTTTTTTTTCTTTTCTCTTTTCCCTCATCCCAGTTGTTCTTTTAAGCAATTTCTTTCCCTTTCACAGTATCTATTGTGTTTTTCAGATTTTATTAACTCTTTCAGGTTCTTGCACTAGGGTGTCAAATGGTGTTTACACATGCAAATTTGGTTTATTTCACTTAACAGTTCAGTCTCTAGTTGCATCCATTTACCTATAAGAGCCTCGAGTTTATCTTTCTTTATAGCTGAGTAATATTCCATTGTATAAAAATACCACATCCTTTTATCTGTTCTTTATTTTATCACAGTTGATGTTTATTATTTGCAACCCACATAGTCCTAACTAAACATTTAGTTAACAGAGCTTCTCTAGTCCTACCACTTCTCTTCAGTCATGACCCTCAAGGTCACCCTATGAGTATAGGGCCCAAGATATGTCCACTTTAAGGGCCTACAGTTGACTTTTTAACACCTTTGTAATGTTCTACTGCAGGTGTGTAATTTTAGTGGCATTAAATATAAATATCTCAAAATTTTGTATACTTGGGAGTGGTGACATATGCCTGTAACCCCTTCACTCAAGAGGCTGAGGCAGGAGGATTTGCCATGAATTCAAGGTCAGCCTGAACTACATAGTGAGACTCTGTCTAAAAGACCCCAAATACATGCATGCATATATACAAACCAAAATTATGTCTATATATATTTTGGTAGTTGAGATTGCTCCCAAATTATATATTAATTATGATTAGCTTCAGTTTTTAGCAGAGCAATCTTCTGAATGGGAATTTAGGGCCTTTTTTGTTGTTGGCAGTACTGCAGATTGAATCCAAGGCCTTTACATTGAGCCACATATGCAGCCCACTTTTTGTTTTTTTAATTTTGAGACAGGGTCTCACTAAGTTGCTAAGTTACCCAGGCTGGGCTCGAACTTACAGTCCTCCTGCCTCAGCCTCTCAAAGTGCTGGGTTTACAGGTGTGTGCCACTACACTGAGCTTGATTTTAGAAATCTTCAGTGGAACCTTTAAGGGTAAAATATGTGTTATGCAAACTACTGTCAGTTTAGACAGCAGAAGTTATATTTGTTTTCTGTGGACAGCGAAGTGACTAGCTGGAAGGCTGAGTGCTGCTCGCTGAGGAGGCCGAAGTCAGCAGTGACCACCTCTGGGCAGCCAGGGTGAGTTCTTGAGCTGTCTGCGAGGCTGGTGCTGCCAGGCACTCAATAACAACTTTGCCATCTCCACTGCAGCTCTCTTGTCTCCTTCCCTGTTGTGTCCCTGTTATCCTGAAGTTTTTTACTCATTCTTTCTGCAAAGAAGGGTTATAGGAAGTGAGTTCTCCTGGTATATGTTAGGCAACCTACCCCGGCAGGTATGTATGGTCTATTCCTGGACCTGAGAAATTTGGTCTCTATTTACCCAAAAACCACATAGAGTGGAGGAAGAGGCGGGAAAGATCTCGGGGCTCTGTTTTGAGTTTGGAGAGGTGCTGCCTAAAACTAGCTTTGATTTCACTTTACTTACTTAATCAGTACTTAAATGATGCTGAGTGTGCCAGGGAGGGTTTCAAGCACTTTAGGCATTTAGCTTATTTAATTCTCTTCAGTACTTAATGAGGTAGTAGCTCTTTTTATCCTCAATTTGCAGAGGGGAAAAAACTGAGGCATGGCAGGTAAATAACTTGTTTAGGGTGCTGTAGCTTTTAAGATACATATATTCTCAAAGAGTTACTATTTAGTGAATCTTAACATACTGAAATCATATATCCCTTTTAAATGCACATTTAAAGATGGACTGTAGAAAATCTTTCAGTGAGGTAAGGACTCCGAATCAGTTTTTTGTATATATGTATAAAATTGTGAGGTCATAAGTTTGAACTCAGGCTGGGTAACTTAGCAACTTCATGAGACCCTATCTCAAAAAAATAAAAAGGATTGGATGTAGTTAATACACAAGTCCTGAGTTCAATTCCCAGTAACACACACACACACACACACACACACACACACACACACACGCATCCCCTCATCCATGAACCAAGAACTGTGAGCCAAAAAAAGCCTTTTCTTTATAACCTGGTGCTGTGGTGTGGATATGATTTAAGTGTATCTCCCAGACGTTCACGTGCTGGCGTCTTTGTTCCTCACTGTGGTGGTGCTGAGGTGGTGAAAGCCTTAAGACTGCAGCTTAGGAGAGGTCTTTGGGGGTGCTGTCCTTGGAAAGGATGCATGTAGTTCTCTTCAAATCCAGTTAGCGTTCTCCAGAGTGAGTTGTTACAGCAAAACTGGCTCCTCCTCATTCTCTGGTTTCTTTGCCGTGTGATCTCCCACTCTCGATGGACTCATGTAATGCCATTTACCAGGAACCCCTTGCCAGAGTTGGTGCTGTGCTATGTGGACTATCAACTTCCAAAATTGTGAGTGAAATAAACCTTCATAAAATACCCAGCCTCGTGTTTTTTTCGTTGTGGGGGGCCGTGCTGGGCACTGAACCAAGAGATGTTCCTGAGACAGGATCTTACTAAGTTGCCTAGGCTGACCATCCTCCAGCCTCAACTTCCTAAGTAGGCTAACAGGCCTGCACCGCTGCGAACACCACACTCCAGCCTTAGGTGATTTGTTATAGCAGTGGAAAATGACCTAATACACTTAACCAGCCTGTCGTATTATATTACTAGCAGCAGAAAATGGACTAAGACAGAGGTTTACCTCAGAATTCCGGGCTGACTGTCTTAAATCTGGCGGCTTTTAGTGTTCCTGCCTGATCTTCAGAGATGAGTTTGCAGAGGGGCAATGTAAGATAACCTGAAAGCAACATCCTAAAAACCTGGATATACACTGAAGTGTGGAAACTGAATTTTCAAGCATATTTTATATAAAAGGGGTTCATAAAATACTCCCTTGAGGGGAAGTTAACAAGTTACTTGATTAGCCTTAGTAATCAGGTAGAAAAAGAAGGCCCCTTAAAACCTTTTAAGGGAGTCTGCCAAACTGGCAGGACACTGGGAATGGACAGCATGGGTCTGTACATAACCATTTCTTCCAGGAGAGGTTCCTTAGCTGTCAGCGTCTCTCAGTCGTGGTCTACCCCTCTCCCCTATTCCTGACAGGCACTGTCTCTCGGGACCTCCAAGCGAGCAAAGTCTGAGGAGGGTGGGAGCTGCGCAGCAGTTTGGTGGAGTGCCCTCAGGCTTATGAGGGTATGTGCAAAGTCGGCTTGGGGAGTTTCTCCTTTGCTCTCCCTGGTCCTTGGAGTCCACTGCACAAACGAACTTCGGTGCTGCCTGCAGCTGGAGCTCGCCAGGGCGCGGCCAGCTGGGTCGGGGCCTGGGCCAGCGTGTGGCCCGTAGCACGTGGCTAGCTTCGGCCGCAAGGCTCGCACCCTTGCTTCTCACTGGAGCACCGACGGAGTCGCTTCGGTTGGGGGCCCTGCGCTGGCGCGCACTCCTTTTCCCCGCGGAGGGAGCCCGTTCGCCTCGCGCGGAAGCCTGCGGCACGGTGACGTCGCGGAGGGCCGGCCGTTGGCGCGGGAGCGGCGGGCGCGCGCGTATGCTTGTTGGGCGCGGACGCCGGCCGGGAGGTGTGGGGGCTGCGGCTGTGAGGGGTCTAGGGCGGCGGCCGCGCAGTCGCGGCGACCCGACGCGGGCGGAGAGGCCCGCGGCGGCCGGACCAGCCGGTGATGGGGAGCCCCGTGCCGCACCCTTCCCCTGGGCGCGCCTGCGGCTCTGGGGGCTCCCAGTGACGGCGACGGTGCCTCTGGCCCGGCAGCGCCGAGCCGCTTCGCCCGAGAGCCCGCGGCCGGCGGCAGGCCGGGCCATGAGGAACGGCCGGGGCCGGACCGGGCCTCGCTGACGGGCTCCGCGCGGCGGCCCCCATCGCTTCCGCCCCGGCCTCTCGGCATGAGCGTCCTCCCGGGCCCGGGGCCGCGCCTGCCCCCCGCCCGCCGCTCGCGGGCGCGCTCGGGGCCCGTCCGCCCGCGGTGCTGATCCCGCCGCTGCCCCGCCGCCCGCTGCATGACCCCGGGGCGCGGCCATGGAGGTGGTGGGTGACTTCGAGTACAGCAAGAGGGACCTCGTGGGACATGGGGCCTTCGCCGTGGTCTTTCGGGGGCGGCACCGCCAGGTGAGCGCCGCCGCCGCCGGCCCGCTTGAGGCCGGGACGCCGGGCGTCCGCCGGCCTAGGGTCCTGAGATTGAAGCAGCCGCTAGAGCCAGACCCCCACCGCCGGCGCCCCTGGGCTGGCCGCAGCGGCCTGCCTTTGTGCGCGCTGTCAGGGGCCGGGGTTTGTTTTGGTCTGGCGAGGGTTTTGCGCCTGGAGCTCCAGTCTGCGCTCCACCTACCGACGCAGCCTGGCCGCTGAGGTCCCCGCCTTTCCGCGTGCGCGGTAACCGTAGTTGCTCGGGGCTCACCGGGGCCCGCGGGAAGTCTCCCGTCCGAGCTCACTGTGCACCGTAGGGACCGGGCAGCGCTGCCCTCGGTGCCGGCGCGCGGACGGGCCTTCCCCGCCGGAGCCTCAGCGCAGGCCCTTCCGACGCTTACAGTGCAGTCCCTGTGGAAAGTGGACAGCGTTCCCTGGAGCCCTAGGGCCTCTCGAACTGGGAGGTATCACCTCTCCCACACTGGTTTTCCTACAGCGCTACCTGCCAGGTACCATCTTAGCCTCCTGGGTTGTACGGGCTCACAGCGGAAAAATTAGTTGGATGCTTCTTTTGCCATCCAAATAAACATGAACTCATGTTCAAGTCTACAAAAAAAAAAAAAGCCTTTGCTGTTTCACAAGTAGGGTCACATGAGGTTGTAGAATCTAAAGAATGTGGAAAGGGTGGAGAGTGGGAATAATCGTAAAGGCTTTGGCTGTTGTGATTGTTCCCTAGGGCCGTGTTGAAAGGGCGCTCTCTGCAACTTTTTATTTATCACTTAAAACTCAAGAAAAAAAACTAAAACATGCTCCGCCCAGAATGACAGTACTGCTTTCAATTAATCACACCATTTTCCAAGTTTATATAAATTACATTTCTCCATACGTTTATGTGGTTGTAAAGTGTGATTTTTTAAAAATCTGGTGCTAGTTCCTGTGTAATCTTCGTATTTACTGTTTTAGCGGCTGTGTTTATTTGTTTATCTTGTCTTTTTGAGACAGGGTCTTGCTCTGCAGTTGAGGCTGGCCTTGAGTTCACTTTGTAGCCTAGGCTAGTCTCTAACTCAGAACAATCTTCCTGCCTCAGCTTCCCCGAGTGCTGGGATTACAGGTGTGCGCCACCATGCCCGGCTTAGTAGCTGTGTTTAGAACATTGGCTTGTTGCACTGATTTATGAAATGATTTTCCTGTTTTTTATTTTTTATTTTTTTTTACTTTTCCCCAGTGTTGCACGTTTTATCTGCTGCTAAAAACATTTTGTGCTTATAGATTTTTTTCCTGTTTCTGTGTAATAATATCTGGGAGTAACACTGTTTTTCTTTTCAGAAAACTGATTGGGAGGTAGCTATTAAAAGCATTAATAAAAAGAACTTGTCAAAATCGCAAATACTCCTTGGAAAGGAAATTAAAATTTTAAAGGTATGTTACTTCGTGTAGTATTATATATTAGGCTAAACTTAATCTAAATTAAATATGTATGATGGCATCCTTTGCAATTTTGGTAGTTGGGTGCAAGTTTGGTAATTTTCAGCTGCTACTCATTTTTATATGCTGGTTTTTGAAGCACTGAATACACTGAGGCCAAATTTTGTTTTGTTGTTTTGGAATAAGGTCTTGTTATGTAGTTCAGGCTGATCTTGAACTCACTGTGTAGCCCACGATTGCTTTGGACTTGAAGGGATCCTCCCGTCTCAGCCTCATGTGCTGGGATTACAGGTGAGCGCCACCATGACTGACTGAAGGCATCTATTTTTAATAACAGGTATTGTGACTCTTGGCCCACTTTAGAGAGATTCTGTGAAAACTGACTTTAGCTTCTCATTTTTTTGCTTTTTCAGTTATGTTAATACTTGAGAAGAGGGTTAGGCAGGCCAGTATATCTGGTACACTGTTCACCTCTTCTGTTAACCCTTTTCAATCTACAGTTAAGTTTCTTTGAGAGGCGTAGGACCACTTCTTTAAAAATTGAAGGTATTTTCCTTGGCAATAGTCTTTTTTAGATTACTCCTAGCCCCAGTTACCCAAGTGAGATGTTTTGAGGGAAGAAAATGGACTGTGTGGTCAAATACATTTGGAGAATCCTGCTGGGCGTGGTCATGCATCCCTGTAATCCCAGCACTGGGTAGCTGAGGCAAGAGGAACCCTCTGAGTTCCAGGCCAGCCTGGGCTACATGAGCAAGTTCAAGGCCAGGCTGAACTACATAATGAGACCTTGCCTCAAAAAACAAACAAAGCATTTGGAAAATCCTGCTTACTGAATAGTTAAGATGGTCACAAAGCACATAGCTCACTGAAGACAGTGAAAAATTCTTCCAATTTCAGTAAATTTAACCCCGTTTCACAGATTAATATTAGCAGGGAACTCTCATTCTATACGTCTCAGCTTTCCTTGTGGAGAATTCTTTGGTAAGATTTGTAGCTTTTATAGCTGAAATGTATACTTTCTTTTAGGCAGATAATATACTTTTAAAAAAGCACTTTGGATATCTGTGGTCATTAGAAATTTATATTGTTTGGTAGTAAGTCTGTGGCCATACTGACAGTTGAATTTGTTTTGTAAACAAGAATACTTACTTTGTCAGGAGTCTACAAAATGGCAGTGTTAAAAACAATATTTAGGTCCCATATAAAGCTTGATCAGGCACATTTTGTTTCTCAGGAGACTGAATTTTTAGGCTATTAACAAAGGTGTAACTTGCTAGCTATAGTAAATGTATGTGTATACTTAATTTATATTTGCGTATTGAAATATTAAAATTACTAGAATACTTGTTAATATTCAAAATTCTCAATTTCTTTAACAGGAACTTCAGCATGAAAATATTGTAGCACTCTATGATGTTCAGGTACCTTATTTTGTATTTTTAAAAAACATTTTTAAAAAATTCTATATTATACAAATTTATGTGATTCTTAATAAAATTTACAATTGACTAAATTCTTTTTGAAGAGGTATACAGTTTTAGTTATGTCATTAAGAACTTGTTTAAAATATGGAGCAATAGTCTAAAGTAATGTGCAGCATGGGTACATTTATTAACATTTGATAATATACTGTCAGAGTAGTTTGTTAGGTCAAGTAGGGGAATGCTGATACCATGTCTAGCATTTCTGTGACACAGGAAGGAGTATTGTGTGCTATTGAAAAATTAAATGGAGTTTTTTTCTTGTTATAAAATCGTTTATAAATCATAGAAATGTTAGAAAATAAGATTAATAAAAACAAGGATGTTAAGAACATTCATAACCCAAATATATATGTGATTATCAGTGTGGCATACAGAAGGGTTGTATTTTATTTGGAAGTGGGAAAATAGGATTCTAATGTCATTTTGTAAAGCAAAATTATAATCACAATTATCCTTTTCAGAAGTCAATACTGGTGTTAGGGTGGAGCAGCAGATGTAGTAGTTAACTTATATTTAGGGGCCATAATATGTTTTAAAAAATTCTCTTTTGCATGCTAGACACACTTCATGTGGTGTTCACTGTGAGAGTGGAAGGGACTGAGGTGTACAGAGGGAACAGCAGATTCCGGTTTTCTCTGCTCTTCAGGGCAGGCTGTTACACATGGTTCAGATATCTTTCTTTTGTTTTGCTTAGTTTGTACAGTTGAATTCAGTAAAAATATTTCTAGCTAAAACTTTTCTGTATTTATTTGCATTATTTAAATTCACTTTGCAAGTTTTTGAATGGTTACCGTATATCAGTCATTGTTCTGAGTAGTAGGAATAAGGTAGTGAATAAAAATCTTTGCGCTCAGTGTGCTTAATTTTAGTGGGGTGAGAACAAATGGACTATTTTAGATGTATTTTTATGTAGTTGTTCTTCATGTGGTACTATCTTTTGATCCCTTTACCCTGATCCCCTTCTTCTTTTCTTTTTTGGTACTGGGAATTGAACTCAGGACTGGGCAGGCGCTTGTGCCACTGAGCTATATCCCTGGCCCCCCTAACATGGTAATATCTTACCAAAAAAGTATTTAACTAAACCCATGTTATAGATGTAGTGTACTGTTTGTCCCATTTTATAGAATTTTTTTTCCAATTATAGAAAAATGCTATAAAATAACATGCCTGTTATTATTATAGTTCAATTTCTAGGATTGGAATTACCAGGTCAAAAAGCATGCCCAAATTTTTGATCATAGACTGTGCTTGCTTTCCAAAGATTTTGCAGTTAAAACTACTATGCATGGGATATATGAGTGCTGTAGGTATATTTTATTACCTGTTTAAATAGATATAAATCATTCCAGAAATTAAAGCACTATAACAAGGGGGCAAAAAAACTTTAAAAAACTAAATTCATCTCACAGTCCTAGTTGAAATGTTCATTCTACTCAGAGCTGTTTGTGTAGTTTTGTCTTTCTTATTCTCTATAGATAGAGGGACACGAATTGGTACAGGTTGGTGCCTAGTACAAAAATTAAGTAATATTAACTGGTAATTTGCCATTCTTAGAGAGGTACAGAAAACTCTTGCAATTACGAAGTAGATTTCTCTTTCAGAGCAGAGCATACTTAGATTTGTTTTTTCACTGAATGAAAAGTATTTTTAAGTACCAGCATTGCTTATAGAATGAGATATCATGAGGGAAAGTGTACTAAAAAACCCGAATTACCAATCAGGAATTTCAAGAGGACTACATGAAAAGGTTTTATTTTTTACATTATATATTTGTACAGTTAATGTGTAAAAGTAAACTTTAAAAATAGCTACCATATACATAGGGTAGGCTTATTTCTAGATTCTTCTGGGTTTTTTTCTGTGTCATTAAGGAGCTGAGTGTGGGAGTGATAGAATAGAATGTGCGTGATGCTAATTTTGTTGATGGGATTTCTGGAGAGAAGTGGAGGGTGAGGATTTCCGGGTATCAGGAAAGGAGAAACGTGTATGTGTAGCTGTGGCAGTCTCAGTGGTCTGGTAGTTGGTTACATGGGCCGCACTTCTCAGCCCTTCTGATCATTCAGGTAACTTCTCTTCAGAGTTCTTTGGTACTTCAGTAACATTAGTTTCAATTTGTCTGTGGGTGGCTTGACTAGTTCTGTTAGTCCTATCTGTTACAGCTACTCATATTTCAAGTTACTTAAAGTACTTTGTTTCAAAAAATGTACACTATTGTCTAGAGGGAGCCTGAAGGTGGGGGCTGTTCAAGAGAAAGAATGCTTCAATCTGTGAGATCTTCCCTGCTTTGAAGGTGAACAAACACAGGATGATTTGGATGAGAGGTCAAGGATATTAAAATACTTCTTTTCATTATTTATTGGATGAGTGAATGAATAAAGAAAAACTAAGTAGTTTGTGTAACTCCAATACTGAATATGAAAATAGAAATTTGACCTCTTTTTTGAGTGAGTACAAGTTATTGATGACTGTTGGGACTCCTAAGAATTCCTAGCTCCTTTTTCTCTGCAGTAGTTAGACTATGGTACTCTTACATGGTTAAGCAATACCAACTTTAGATAATATTTTTTGTATTTGTACTTGTTAAAAGAAAATATTACTGAAAGTTTTTAGCATCTAATTTCTCAGTAATTTTAGGGATCTTATGATATTTTGGTCTGGATTTGATCAGATTTCACAATGAAAACTGTAGCTCACAAAAGAGATGATTTAACCCTTAGATATATATATATTTTGTTTTTATTTCTGGTAAGAGGGAGCACTTAATCTTCTAACCTGCTGGGTGCTGGCTGTTTCTGCCTTCTTCCTGATTTGTCAGGGGAGAGCTGCTGTTAAGAGATGGCAGGCAGCACTGCTGGTGGGATTGCAGACTGGTGCAACCACTGTGGAGAGCAGTTTGGAGATTTCTCAGCAAACTAGGTCTAGAGGTTGCATTCAAACCAGCTATTCCCCTTCTGGGTATTTTCCCAGAAGATCTGAAAACATCATATCACTGTGATATATGTGCATCCATGTTTATAGCAGCACAATTTGTAATAGCTGAATTGTGCAGGCAACCCAAATGTCCATCCACAGAGGACTGGATTAAAAACTGTGGCATTCCCCCCCCCCCCCCC
>PVLD010017884.1:0-42850 GCA_004027595.1 Dinomys branickii | reverse complement strand
TTGGCCATCTGGGGCCCAGAGGAAGGCAAGGACTTACCAAGCCTCCCCAGTCCAGGAGGACCCCAGCCCGGGGCTCCACCACTAAGGAGGGAGGAGAGGAGGTGGGCCCGAGGGGAGAGACTTTCCCGCCTCATGCTCCCAGCCAGCTCTCACCTTGGGCCTGCATTCGGGTCCGGACCAGAGCCAGCGGGTAGCTGGCGATCTGGCCGCAGGTGCTGGAGATGGTGCCACAGGCCAGGAGCACGGGGATCCCGGGGTTGGCCGATTCTTGGCTGTATCGCTGGAGCCACCAGTTCTTGAGGGTCTGGAGAGAGAAGGGGGCGGGGTGGCCGGTAGCAGGAGCCTGGCTGCAGGGACCTTGCAGGTGGCTCTGTGTTCCAGGACAACTGGCAGAGGCGAGGCACAGAGCACCTGCCAGGCTGGGCCCGTCTTACCTGTGTCCCTTCCCGGATCCTCCCCTACATCTGTGGGGGGATGGGCCCGTACTGTGCAGGCCCCAGTCCCCAGGACCTGTGTGCAGATCCCGTGTGTGACACACGGGGCTTTGCAGGTTGGAAGGATCAAGGGTTGTGGGGTGGGACACCACGCTGGCTTATCTGAGGGGTCCATGGTCATCACGTCTGTGTGTGGCGTGCTGGGGATGGGACACAGGCTCTTCACACTGAGCAACAGCCCCAGCTCTTATTTATTTGTTTGTTTATTTTAATTGGTTGTTTTGGGACAAAGTCTTATGGTATAGTTCAGGCGGGCCTTGAACTCACGAAGTAGTCCAAGCTGGCCTTGAACTTCTGGCATTCCTCCTGCCTCAGCCTCCACAGTGCTGGGATTATAGGCATGTGGCACTATCCCTAGCTTCTTTTTATTTTTTGAGACAAGGTCTTGCTAAATCGCTACATTACACAGGCAAGGCTCAAACTTGTGATTCCCCTGCCTCAGCCTCCCAGTGTGCTGGGATGACAGGTGTGCAGCAGTGTGCTCTGCTACAATGCTGTTTATAAAGAGTCATAAAGGGAGGGGTGGGGACAGCCAACGTCTTACTAAATGGACAGAAATGGACGGCTTTCACTCTACTATCAGAAACAAGACAAGGGTGTCCGCTGCTTCCACTCTTGTTCTCTCTTATTCAGCTCTGGTAACAGCCAGAGAGAGAAATAAAAGGGGTTAGGACAGGAAAGGAAGAAGTTAAATTACCCTTATGTGTGGATCACAGGGTACTTTACATAGGAGACCCCCCCAAACTCTGCCAAAAGACGTCTAGATTTAATAACCAAATTCAGTAGTGTAACTGGATACAAAGTCAACACTCAAAAGTCAATAGCCTTCCTGGACACAAATGACAAACTCACTGAGAGAGAAATCAGGGAAACCAACACTTCACAAGAGCACCGGAAAAAATGAAATACTTAAGAACCAATCTAACGAAGGAAGTAAAAGACCTTCACATTGAAAACCACAGTACTCTGAAAAAGAGGAGGAAAGAGGCTATCAGGAAATGGAAAGCGGTGGCATAGCTGTAATCCCAATACTTGGGAGACTGAGGCAGGAGGATCACCTCAAGTTCCAGGCCATACTGGGCTAATAGTCAATTCAAGGCCAGTTTGGATTATGTAACAAGACTCCGTCTCAAAAAAAAAAAGTATCTCCCTTGTCTTGGGTAGGCAGAGAGAACATAGTGAAAATGGCCATACTTCTAAAAGTGTTACACAGATTTAATGCAATCCCGATTAAAATACCAATAGCATACCTCACAGAATTAGGGAAAACAATCCTAAAATTCATTTGGAGCCAGAAGAGAACAGCAAAAGCAATTCTGGGCAGCAAAGGCAAAGCAGGGGGGCATCACAATCCCTGACTTGAAATTATATTATAAATCTGCAGCGATAAAAACAGCATGGTACTGTTAAAAAAAAAATCAGCCCTGAGGATCAGTGGAACAGATTAGAAGATGCAAAAACAAACTCCAAACACACACAGCCACCCTATCTTTGACAACAGAACCAAACACTTTCCCTGGAAGAAAGATGACAGCCTGTTTAATAAATGGTGCTGGGAAAACTGGCTTTCCATATGCTGAAGATTCAAACTAGACCCACATCTTTCACCATGTAGTAAACTGAAATCGAAATGGAACAAAGATCTAAATATTAAAACAGAAACACTAAATCTGCTGGAAGATCGAATAAGTGGACAGAACTCTGGGTGGACAGAACTCTTGGGAAGTAGAACAGGTAGACATTGGTGTAAGCAAAGACTTTACAAACAAAACCCTGATCTAACAGGAACTGTCACAAGAATCAACAACTGGGATATCAATTTATTAAAAAGCCTTTGCACAGCAAAAGAAACCACCAATAGCCGGGTGTGGTGGCCCACACCTATAATCCCAGCACTCGGGAGGCTGAGGCAGGAAGATTGTTGGGAGTTTGAGACCAGCCTAGGCTTCAAAGTGAGCTCAAGGCCAGCCTGAACTGCATAACAAGAAGACAAAAAGGAAAAAGAAACCACCAACAGAATGAAGAAAAACACACAGTGTGAGAAAAAAAAAAATTTTTTTTGAGACAAGGACTCAATGCATAGCCCAAGCTGGCCTTGAACTCACAGCAGTCCTCCTGCCTCAGCCTCCTGAGTGCTGCATGTATAAGCATGTGCCACCTCACATGGTGCTGAGACTATACTCCTTTTTTTTTTTTTGAGACCACACTCAAGTGAAATAAAGCAGACATACATGTTTAAATGTACTGCATTATTTCTCCAGTAGGAGAAACAGAAAGTATAAGTGAGGACCAAAACGTATAATAGAGGGGGCTGGAGATATAGCTCAGTGGTACAAATGCCTGCTTGGCAAGCACAAGGTCCTGAGTTTGATTCCCGGTACCAAACCAAACAAAATGTATAATAGATATTAGAAAATGGGAAGGAGATGTTCAACTGAGAAGAGGAACAAAGGGGCGGAGGAGAAAGGAAAGAAGGGACAAAAAATAGAAGAAAAAAATGGAAACAAAGCTTCTGTGAATACAGAAAGGGAGAGAGGTTGAAGGGAGGGAGGGAAAAGTGAAAGAGAAAGCTACATGTACCACGTAGAGGCGGTGACTGTGATCATTATGTCTACAATGTGCCAGTTAAAACAATGCAAAGAAAGGGGACACAGCTCGGAGCTGCGTGGCAGACCCCTACTTAGCCCACAGGAGAAGCCCTGGTTTGATCCCCAGCTCCTACACACATTAATAAATAAGTTATGAAGGGTGGGGTGAGGTGGAGGAGAGGGTTCCATGCAGCTGGCTCTGAAATGGGCGAAGGGGCCACAAACCAAGGAATGCTGGTGCTTCAGAAGCCAGAAAGGCAAAGAAACGGGGTTTCCCTGGAGCTTCCAGAAGGAAGGCAGCCCCCCAACCTCTGCTCTTTATAAAGCACCTCCCATGCTGGGCTTCTGACCTCCCTGAGCCTGAAGTGATACAACTGTGTTGCTGAAAGCCGCTGTTGGTGATAGTTTGTAACATCAGCCACAGGAAACGGTCTCCCCAGTCAGTTCCCTGGGTGGAGGCCACAGCGATGCCTGGGCTGCGGGAGGGCGCCTGTGCTCTGGGTTGGGAAGCTCAGGCGGCTGTGCCCAGGAGCCCTGTGCCCAGTGATCCGCATTCCAGAAGCAACCTCAACATTTTGTGCTGTTAAACCAGACATGGTATCGTGTGCCTGTCATCTCAGCACTGGGGGTGGGGGTTCAGTGAGGCAGGAGATCACCATGAGCTCAAGGACAGCCTGAACTACAAAGTGAGACCTAGTCTCAAACAAAACAAAACAAGGCAAAACACAAAAACCGTGTCTGAGGAAACGCAAACCAAGCCGGACCAACGGCCCATCAGAGCCCCTGCCCCCGTGCTCCTTTGGCCCCGCTGGTTCTGATCCTGAAGGGGCGGAGCTCCACTTACCTACTTCCTTGGTAACACAGGAGTTTGTTTGGTTTTGAGACACCATCTCACTGCATTTCCCAGGCTGACCTCAAATATGAGATCCTCCTGCCTCAGCCTCCCAAGTAGTTTGCCTGACAGATATGCCACCACACCCAGTGGGTACAGTTCTTAGCAGTTTTGCATCGTGTACCCCCAGAGGTATGCTGGTGTCTTAGCCCCCAGCACCTGGGTGTCTGAGGAGGCTCTCCGGGGTGTAATGGGCAGAGATGAGTGTCACTGGTGTCTGCACTTGCTCGGTTTTGGCACTGGGGGTGGGATCCAGGGGATGGTGCTTGCTACGTCCTCTGCCACTGAGCCACATCCCCAGCCCTTTTTGCTTTTGAGACAGGATCTTGCTACTTTGCCCAGGCTGGGCTCAGACTTGCGAGCCTCCTGCCTCAGCCTCTCAGCAGCTGGGATGCCAGGCATGAGCCGCCACACCCGGCTCTGGTGCTCTGCCACGAAGAGCAGACACACAGAGACAGAGACGCAGGCGCAGGAGAAGGCCAGTGACAGCAGAGGCAGAGTGGGGCGCCTACAGCCGAGCAGTACTGCCAGCTCCGCGGCACCGAACTGCCATCTGGCTGCTCAGGAGGCGAAGGCAGGAGGACTGCCTGAGCCAGGAGTTTTAGGCCAGTGCTGAGACCCCGTCTCAGAAACAGTCAGTGGAGGAGTCACTGTCACTGTTGGCCCGCAGCAGAAGCCAGGAAGTGGGAGGAGGATTCGGACAGGTTTCGGAGTCAGGACTCAGGCAGGTTTCAGTTCTGCTGCTAATCTGCATGTGGACTTCTGACCCCAGAACTGGGGACAGTACGTGTCTGCTGTTTTAACTAAATGGTCCATGATACTCTGTTGTGACGGCCCTGGGAAGCAGAGTCCCACACCTATTCCTGGCTGCCTCTCTTTCCTTTGTCTTTTTTATTGTTTTCCTGAGACAAGGTCTTGCTGTGCAGTTCAGGCTGGCCTCAAACTCATGGCGGTCCTCCTCCTGCCTCAGCTTCCCGAGAGCTGGAATGACAGACATGCATCACCAGGTCCAGCTTGGACTAAATTTTTAATGAATATTTGAAAGCATAATAAACTGTTCCATCTAACTTCTAGCACCTCATTTTTAGAACTGAGTAATTTTGCTGCTTGTTTTTTGTTTTATGAGACAGGGTCTTACTATGGTGGCCAAATGCTCTTAAACCCCAGAGCTCAAGAGTTTTTTATCATTCTTTTTGTTTTGTCTTTTTGAGACGAGCCTTAGCTATGCAGTTCAGGCTGGCCTTGAGCTCACTTTGTAGCCCAGGCTGGTCTGGAACTCACAGTGATCCTCCTGCCTCAGCCTCCTGAGTACTAGGATTATGGTCGTACACCACCACTCCCAGCGTTGTCAAGAGATCCTTTTGCCTCACCCTTCCAAGCAGCTGGGGTCCCAACCACAGAGACACACTCGTGAGTCAGCCAGGACTGTTATCACAGCTCCTTTCTGGAAACTGCAACTCGGAATAATGAAAGCGCTCTTCAGTCTTCAGGCCACGATGGAAGCCAAACTCACAAGGTTAATTACTCTCGTCATTAGGGCAGCTTACTTAATAAAGGCAAACACCTTGACTCAGGTGGACATCACTGCTGGGGAACCTGTAGATTTCATGGGTCCATGTGAAAAGGTAGGACACACAGGACATTGTGAGGCAGTGGCCAGGGAAAGCCCAGGATGGGTGCAGACGGAACTGGAGCCTCAATAGAACACTGCTCAACCCAACCGGGTTCCGACGGAGACATTATAAAAAATGGACCACTATAAAATACACACCTACAAGCTGGGGACACTGGGGCATTTTGTAATCCTAACAGTCTGGAAGGCTGAGGCAGGAGGATGGTGAGTTTGTAGCTACTTTGGGCAATTCAGCAAGACCCTGTCTCAAAAAATAAAAGGGCTAGGGCTAGGGCTCTGCAGTATAGCACCCCTGAGTTCAACTCTTAAAATTAGAGACAATCACATAGCCAACACTGCTTCCCCAACAATAGTCCCCAGGCGCCAGTGGTGGGGTGGCGCAGGCCTGTCATGGCAGCACTCAGGGGACCCAGGGGATCACTGGGAGTTCAAGGCCAGCCTGAACTGCATAGGAGACCCTGTCTCAAAACAAAAGATAGTCCCAGGCCCCAAGGATGCGCCAGGCTGCAGGCGGAGGAGGAGGCAGCTTCCTGGGAGGCAGATGGGAGGCTGCTGGCAGGGAGTGTCCCAAGAGGTCTGACCTTCACTTTCAGGCAGCACAGGAAGTCCTGTGGGTTCCTGATAATAAGTGTAATCTGCACTGATACAGTTTTGCTTCCTGGCTGCCACCCTGGCCTCCGGCACCACCTTGCAAAGGAGAAACTGCAGACAGAACTGGCCTCAGTAGGGTCACAGAGCCGATAAGAGATGCACAAAGGGTTGGGGACAGCGTGCACACCTGCTCCCCAGGTCCTTCCAGGCTGAGGTGGGAGCGTGTCAAGTCCCAGGCCACTTAGCAAGACTGTGTCAACATAAAAATAAAAAGGCCCTGGGTTCCATCGCCAGTACCAAAGCTGGGGGGTGGAATGTGAAGGTAGGGGCCCCAAACCCAGCAGAGGTGTCCAGGGCCGCTCTCAGACCCCGCACCCTTTGCCAGCTTCCGCAAGCATCCCCCGCCAACGTGGAAGGAAAAGCCAGGTTCGACTCCTGCGCTCCCCGACAGCCCGCGGCGAGCCTCCCCGCCCCCACCGCAGCGCTGCCCGGAGCCTCCAGCTCGGCCCCTCCGAACCCGCCACGCCCGAGCGAGGGTTATAATAAAAAAGGTCTACGCGGGATGGGAAGGGAGGCTGCGCGAAGAGAAACTGAGGCAGGCGGCCGCGCGCCGGGGAGCGGCAGGATTTCGCAGCTGCTGGCTTACAGGGTGCCCCCAATTCCTGCGAAACCGGGCTGGGCAGGGGGCGCTGGCGCTGAGCGGACCCCGCGGCCTCGGAGGCTCCGGGCGGGAGGTCCCCGCCCCCCTCCACACCCCTGCGTCCCGGGGAGGGACTGGGGCGGAGCGGACGACGGCGCGGCGGTGACGCGCGCCCCGCCCGCCATATAGCGGCGCTCGGGGCGCAGGGACTGAGCTCGCCGCTGCCACCGCGCCGTCTCCGCCGCTCCGGGTGTCCGCGACCGCGCGCCGCCGCGCCGCAGCAGCCATGCGGGAGATCGTGCACCTGCAGGCCGGCCAGTGCGGCAACCAGATCGGGGCCAAGGTGCGTGCGCGGGCCCGGCCCGCCCCGGCGCGGACGCCTCCTCGGGACGCGGTCCCCCAGAGGCCGGCGGGGAGGGGGCGCTGGGCTGGACCGGCGGGGAACAAAGAGGTCGAGCCGCGCGCACGGGGCAGGGGTGGCCGCGGCGCCCACAAAGGACCGCGCCCCTCCCCCGGCCGCTGCTCGGGCCGGCGCGCGGGTGTCGGCCGCCTCACGCCACCTCCGCCGCCAGCTCCCGCTGTGTCACCCCGGCCTCCTCTCCCCACCCTGTCACCTTGCTGGCGAGCGGGCTGCTGCCGGGGGCGCTGGGGGCAGCTAGGCCCGGCCCCCCGGCCGCCTCTCCCAACCTTCCCCTCGCACCCTCGCGCCCGTAGTTCTGGGAGGTGATCAGCGACGAACATGGCATCGACCCCACCGGCACGTACCACGGGGACAGTGACCTGCAGCTGGAGAGGATCAACGTCTACTACAACGAGGCCACGGGTAGGGCGCGGGCAGCCTTCTGGTGCGGGGGTGCGGGTTGGCCGGGAGAGACCCGAGGCGCGGCGCCCGCTCAGCTCCCTGCGCTCGCGCCACCTGCCCTCCATCTGCTCCGCTGCAGGAGGGAATTACGTCCCCCGAGCCGTGCTGGTGGACCTGGAGCCCGGCACCATGGACTCTGTCCGCTCCGGCCCCTTCGGCCAGATCTTCCGGCCTGACAACTTCGTGTTTGGTGAGTGGCTTCAGGTTCGTGAAAGACGGACTGCCTCAACGGAGGGAGACGCCCGCGGTGACCTACGCCTGTCACCTCAGCACTGTGGGAGGCCGAGGCAGGAAGACTGACGTTCCAGCCCAGCCTGGGCAGCTGAGTGACTTAGCGAGACCCCGTCTCAAAATTTAAAAAATAATAGTAAATGAAAAGGGCTGGTACGGAACTCAGCAGGAAGGCCCCGGGCTCAGCCCCCGAAAAGAATAAAGGAAAGAAGGAAGGGAAGGAGGTATTCCAGGTAACACCACAGGGTCAGTGATGCCCACAGGAAATGCGGTGGGGACACAAAGCCCACTCTGGAAGCAGGGCAGGAGACAGCAGACAGGTCAGGGAAGGCTTTCAGACATGGCATATTTTGCTCTTCTGTGTGTGTTCTGTTTTCCAAGACAGACTCTTACTATGTAGTTCAACTTAACCCTGAGCTCACCCCACTGCATAGCCAAGGCCACATTTGCCATCCTCCCTGCCTCAGCCTCCCAGAGTGCTGGCATTACAGTTGTGAAGCACTGTAGGGAGTGACATCTTAATTCGCCAGACTGGCATGGTGCAAATGCCAGCTCAGTCACTTCACGAATTCAACCAATAGTAAGCACTGCCAGGTGAGGTGGCACACGCCTATAATCTCAGCACTCAGGAGGCTGAGGCAGGAGGACACTGCAAAATCAAAGCCAGCCTGGGCTACATAGTGAGTTTAGTTCCAAGCTGAACTACGTAGCAAGATGCTGTCTCAAAAAAGCAACCAAACAAAAAAATAATAAGGGTGGTCACTGGCTCCCAGGGAAAAGGTAAAGAAGCATTCGTTGCTGCTGGGATTATTTTCATTGACTCAGACCAGGTCTGGCCAGGGGTCACGGAGGGAACAGCGCAGGGGAAGGAGGCCGACATATTTTCAGCATGTAAACGCAAGGGGGTGGTCTTGCTGTGCAGTGGTGCTTCTGAGGGCCTCTCCTGCTTCAAGGTGGCTGCAATCCCAACCCAGTCTCGCCCACCAACACCCCACACCCCCGTCCAAGCGCGCAGAGTAGTTCAGAGCCTGAGATCCAGGGACTGACTGGGTAGGCTGTGTAGCTGGATACTCTGTGCTCCCCCAAATGACTCCCCCTCTCTGATCTGCTCAAAGACCTAAAAGATGGCGCGGGCATGGCTGTGAAGAAGCACTGGTGAGATTGGCAGAGGGTGTGAGGCACTGTAATGACCATGGTGGTCGCCAGTTGGGACAGCAGGTTCTGTGGCCTCCAGGAGAGGGCAGCACAGGGAGGGCTGTGGTGAAAGGGTGGACTCAGGGCCGGCTGTGGTGGTGCTCGCCTGTCATCTCCGCATTCCTGGAAGCTGAGGCAGGAAGATCACAAGCTGAGCCCAGGTTAGGCAACTTAGTGACTTAACAAGCCCCCCGCCCCCCCCCCGTCTCAAAATTAAACATAAAAGAGGGCTGGGGGTGTGGCTCAGTGCAAAGGTTGTGGGTTCAACACCCCAGTACTGGGGAAAGAAAAAGATTGAGCAGGGACAGGTGCTGCCTAGCAAAGCAGAACAAGGTGTGGGCAGGGAATACGAGGAGGGGCCGCCCCAGGTCGGGGTGGGGACTGTCAGACATGGCTTCAAAGAGGCCATTCTGAGCAAAGACCTGAAGGAAGAGCTCTGCGAAGTGAGAATTTGAGCAAAATCCAGGCAGCTTCGGGGTCCATGCAAAGGCCCTGAAGCAAGACTGAGCCTGACAGATTAGAATAACCACGCCCATGTGGCTGGAGCAAAGGCAGCGAAGGGCGGGGAGGGGACGGGTGGCTGTGCGGGAGGACTTGGGCTTTGGCCCCAGGGCCGTGGGAGCTGAGGGCAGAACCGCACTCGGTGCTCACAGCGCCCTCTGGCGGAAGGGAGGACTTGACAAAAGAATTTGGTGGTGATTTTGAACTCGAGTATGTGATTTGATTTAGGTTTTCCTAGACTTGTTCTACCTGATGGGCGAAGGTGGGACACAGATGGAAGCAGGGTAAACAGTAATAATAATAGGGCTGGAAATGTAGCTCTGTGGCAGAGCACTTGCTCAGCATGTGGGAGGCACCAGGTTCTATGTCACCGCAAATAATAATAATGGTGATTATTGTTATTACAGCAGTAGTGGTGAACATGCTATTGCATACAAGGTAACAGTAGACAACAGTAATGTGCTGCACGTTTCAAACAGCTAGAAGAAAGGGCTTTGAATCTTCTAACCATAAAAATGATAAACAAGACGATAGATATGTTTAACCTAGTATAAATATTACACACATAGTATACATGTGTCAGACATCATGTGGTACCCTATAATATGTATTTTTTTTTTAGACTGGTTCTCGCTTTGTAGCCCAGGCTGATCTCAAACTCATGGCAATCCTCCTGCCTCAGCCTCCCAAGTGCTGGGATTACAGACATGTAACATCACACCCAGCTAATATGTATAATTTTTATAGATTTTTTGAATCAACTAAAAAATAAATTTGGGAGCGGGGGCCCTGTAACTCCACTGTAGAACACTTTCTTGAGTGCTCACAAGGCTCTGGGTTCCCTCCCCAGCACTGCAAAAATTAATTAAAAAGCCGGTCATGGTAGTGCACGCCTGTAATCCCAGCACTCAGGAGGTTGAGGCAGGAGGATCGTTGTGAGTTCAAGACCAGCCTGGGCTACAAAGTGAGCTCAAGGTCAACCTGAACTGCGTAGTGAGACCCTGTCTCAAAAAGACAAAAAAAAAAAAAAATTAACGTAAAAATACATTTGGATCAGGGATGTAGTTCAGTGATGGGATATGTTCTTAGCATGTGCCAGACCTTGGCATGGTGGTACATGCCTGTAATCCCAGCACTCTGGGAGGCTGAGGCAGAAGTTCAAGTCCAGCCTGGGCAAAGTAGTGACTTAGCCAGACCTTGTCTCAAAAATGAAAAAATTTTGAGAGGGACTGGGGATGTAACTCAGTGAAAAGGCCCTGAGTTCAACCCCCGACACCACAAGGAAAAGGGGGTTGGGGTGCGGTTCAGTGGCAGAGCATGTGCCCACATTGTCCCCTCAAAACCAAATTACATTAGTAAATAATATAATAGTAATTATTATTAGGTAACTAATCCTTGGTTTGTTTTTTAGGGGGGCAGTGCCTGGGCGTGAACCCTGGGCTTTTACCCCGAGCTACATCCCCAGACCTTTATTTCTATTTTATTCTGACCCAGGATATCTCTAAGTCATACATTGCCCAGGGTGGGCTTAAACTTGCCATCCTCCTGCCTCAGCCTCCCAAGTTCCAGGCTGACAGATGCACCCCTACGCCCAGCTCCTTGTATCACTATCATTTTTGGGTTTTAGGTTTTTGTTTTGTTTTGTTTTCTGAGACAGGCTATTGCTAAGTAGCCCACGCTGGCCTGGAACTCACTATGAAGCCCATGCTGGCCTCAAACTCCAGCAATCCCCCTGTCTCAGCCTCCCAAGAGCTGGAATAACAGCTGTGCACCACCGCGCCCCACTGTTATTGATACGTAACCCTCAGGGGCCCTCCGGGTGGAACAGACCTGTGCCCCCCTAAGCACTCACGTGCCCCCTCTTCCCTCCATAGGCCAGTCTGGAGCTGGCAACAACTGGGCAAAGGGCCACTACACAGAGGGCGCAGAGCTGGTGGACGCCGTCCTGGACGTGGTGCGCAAGGAGGCGGAGAGCTGCGACTGTCTGCAGGGCTTCCAGCTCACACACTCGCTGGGGGGCGGCACGGGCTCGGGCATGGGCACCCTGCTCATCAGCAAGATCCGAGAGGAGTTCCCTGACCGCATCATGAACACCTTCAGCGTGGTGCCCTCACCCAAGGTGTCGGACACGGTGGTGGAGCCCTACAACGCCACCCTCTCGGTGCACCAGCTGGTGGAGAACACAGATGAGACCTACTGCATCGACAACGAGGCCCTGTACGACATCTGCTTCCGCACCCTCAAGCTGACCACCCCCACCTATGGCGACCTCAACCACCTGGTGTCGGCCACCATGAGCGGGGTGACCACCTGCCTGCGCTTCCCGGGCCAGCTCAACGCGGACCTGCGCAAGCTGGCCGTGAACATGGTGCCCTTCCCGCGCCTGCACTTCTTCATGCCGGGCTTCGCGCCCCTCACCAGCCGGGGCAGCCAGCAGTACCGCGCCCTCACGGTGCCCGAGCTCACCCAGCAGATGTTCGACGCCAAGAACATGATGGCCGCCTGCGACCCACGCCATGGCCGCTACCTGACGGTGGCCGCTGTCTTCCGGGGCCGCATGTCCATGAAGGAGGTGGACGAGCAGATGCTCAGCGTGCAGAGCAAGAACAGCAGCTACTTCGTGGAGTGGATCCCCAACAACGTGAAGACAGCCGTGTGCGACATCCCGCCCCGTGGCCTCAAGATGGCTGCGACCTTCATAGGCAACAGCACGGCCATCCAGGAGCTGTTCAAGCGCATCTCGGAGCAGTTCACGGCCATGTTCCGCCGCAAGGCCTTCCTGCACTGGTACACGGGCGAGGGCATGGACGAGATGGAGTTCACCGAGGCCGAGAGCAACATGAACGACCTGGTGTCCGAGTACCAGCAGTACCAGGACGCCACCGCCGAGGAGGGCGAGTTCGAGGAGGAGGCAGAGGAGGAGGTGGCCTAGGACCTGCGCTGCTTCGGGTCTGCTTCCCACCTCCCCACTCCGACTCCTAGACGCCCGTCCCGCCCCACAGTCCTGCGGCCTCTACTCCCTGCTGGATTTGCCTCTGACCCCAGGGCCCCCGGAACACCCCTCCCCGCAACCCTGACCGTGCTTTAGATCCCTGCCTCCCCGACCAGGCCCACCATGACCCCGAACCCACTGTCTCTGATGACCCTGCAGCCCTGCGGCATTCCCACGAGCCCCGCGTTGTGGCCCTCTAATCCCCATCTTTAACTTGATAAGTCCTCTTTGACCCCCGACCCCTTCTTCACCTTTGACCTCTCCAAAAATCTCCATTACACCTCTAGACCTGCAAGCCGTGGGTGACTTCTGACCCCTCTCCCGGAGCCCTGGACCCCAGGAGCCCAGGGCTCCCTCTGACCCTCCCCGCTCTCCCCTCCGTACCTGGCTTCCTCCCCTCAGCTCCTCCTACCTTGGCGGATCAAGCAGAGATCAAAGGCCTGGAGCCCTGGGAAAGAGGGATCCCCATCCTGCTGACCCCCACCATCCTCTCCCCTACCTCACCCTCCATGAATAAAGGAATTGTTTGCCTGGCCTGTTCCTTCAGAGTTAATTCTGCCTCCTGGTGCAGTGGGCCAGGCCTTCTCGCTAGAGGGTCTGCCCTGCTCTGGACTGTTAAGCTGAAGAGCACAGCCTTCCTGGCTGTGAGCATGAGAGTGTGTGTTTGTGTGTGTGTGTGTGTATTGTCTGTCTGTAGTAGTGCTAGAGGTTGAACCCAGGTCTTTGCACTGAGCTACACACCCAGACCTTTTTTCATTTTTCATTTTCTTGAGACAAGGTCTTGCCACGTTGCCCAGGCTGGGCTCAAACTTGTGATCTTCCTGCCTCAGCCTCCCAGAGTGCTGGGATGACAGGTGTGCACCACTGCTTTCTGCTTGTGCCTGGGTTCTGACCGTGCCCGTGTCCCTGTCCCAGGCTCCTGCATGTCCTCTCCCTGGACCAGCTCCCTCTAGGGGTACTGTAGCCAGCCCAGTGCACAAAGGACCAAAAGGCAGAACCACAGTGGAAGGGAGGGGAAGCTTTTGAGGCCCGCTGACTCCCTACCTGCTGCCAAGAAAGGGAAGGGAGGCGCAGCTCTGGTGTGACTGTGGGGACCGGAAAGGCCCAGTGTGACAGGATGGACCTGGAGGTCTGGCCCTGGAGCCCTCCTACCTCTTGCCTACCCACCCCAGGCAAGGCCAGGAAGCAAGATCGCCTGGGTTTCTCACTGCGGGTGGGGGCTGGGGCCTCCGTCCGGGGACCAGGACGTCACTCTCGTCAAACTTCCTCTGTCAGCCACACAGGAAGCTGAGCCGGCCTGGGGCCCTGTCCTAGCAAGCACGGGTCCCCAGGACCCCTGGGAGAGCGGCCAGCCAAGCTGGGCCAGCCCTGCAGGGACCATGGGAACAAGAGCTGAGTAAGAGCCACCCCCTCCCTCCTCCATGGACCAAGATTCCCAGGCAGGGCTGGGGACAAGAGGAGTCAGGGACAGGGATTCCCAGGGCAGGCCTGGGAGCTACCGTGACCCACGGGGCAGGTGGCAGACGTCAGGGCAGGACCTCAGCCGGCCTCCGCTGTGCGTTCTGCTCTGGGGCTGGTTCAGGCTGGCCTTGGTTGGCCTCTCTGTCCCTCTTTCTCTCTCTCTCTTCCTCTCTCTCTCCTGCTCCAGCTCAGGGATTCAGTCGGTGACTCTGGGAGTGTCTGTGCCCCTCTGAGCATGTGCCTCTTGGGGTTCCCTTGACCCCAGGTCTCAGCATCCTCTGTGAGATGCAGGGGGCAGGGAGGAAGTCAGAGGCTGTAGGGCCAGCAGTTAGTAGTCGGCAGTTAGTAGCAGGACATCCTGGCCTCCCTTCTCCAGGTAGGAATGTAGGGTCAGCTGCAGGGTTGTGGGGGGGTGCGACTGAAATATCACACAGAGACACATGGGCAAGCCACAGCATCCTCACACATGTACCCAGAGACACAGCCCAGGAAGAACAGGCAGATGTGATGTAATTTACCTGCATACCCACCATCACCCGCACTCACGCCCCGCCCCACAGACCCATGGGGCAGTCAGTCATCCTTTCGGGCAGGCACCAGACACACACACACTCACACACACACACACACAGAGCTGCATGCTTACACAAGTCAGGCACGCAGACACGCAGATAGTTACATGCATGCAATGCACAAGCAACTCTGCTGCACATACAGCCTTGCGAAATCACATACCACCACAAGCTCTGGGGCCATGCGCACACCAGCACACCTGGGCACACGCGTGTGCACAACTGCACACTTGTTCGGAGTGGCAGGCTCAGTCCCACATACACAGAAGCAAGTCTAGGACCACTGACGCCCCCTTCTGTCCCACAGAGGGAGTCCCACCGCTGTGTTTGACTGGTTCTTCGAGGCAGCCCGGCCTACCTCCCTACAGGAGGGTAAGTGGGGACTCTGGGAGGGGCGGTGCAGCGGGCTGGATGCCTTGAATTTGGAAGCTTCTCCTCTTCACAGATCCTCTCATCCTGCGGCAGTTCCCCTCAGATTTCAGGGACCAGGTATTGAGGGGAACCCTTACTCCTTTAGGGCCAGGGTTTGGGCCAGATCCTGGGGGCTGGAGGCAGTCTGTGCTTTGGGCCCAGAGCCTGGGCATGGGGTCTGACTGAGTGATGGTCCATGCTCCTCTCCTCCTCCAGGAAGCCATGCAGGTGGTGCCCAAGTTCTGCTTCCCTTTTGACGTGGAAAGGTATGGACAAGGACAGAAACGGAAAAATTCTAAGGATTAAATACCCAGAATCTTGAATTAGAGGACCATACACCCAAGGACCCAGACAACGAGGGAAGGACCTATACATATGGACGCAGAGAATCAGGGACCCAGGGCTCCCAGGGACTCAGGGACGCAGGAATCTATGGACCAAGAAACTCAGGCCCTGGGATTCTGACCCCCAAGGACCCAGGGCCCCAGGGACTCCGACTGCTCCAGACCCCTCCACCCAGAGACCTGTGAACCGTGCAATCAGCTACTAAATGACCAGGAAAACTAGGGGCCTACACAGCCAGGGCCCAGCTCAGTGGGCACAGCACTAGGAGCACCCTTGGAGGGAGTGGAGGCCAGACAGCTGGGACCCCAGGTCTCCCTGAGAATCTTTCCACCCACAGGGAGCCCCCCAGCCCTGCCGTGCAGCACTTCACCTTCGCCCTCACAGACCTGGCGGGCAACCGCAGATTTGGTTTCTGCCGCCTGCGGCCCGGCGCCGGAAGTTGCCTCTGCATCCTCAGGTGTGGCCTTGGGGGGGTCTGGGATGGCGTGGCAGGAAGGACTGAGGTCTCCAGGGACTTCTGGATAATGACTCCTCTCTCCACAGCCACCTGCCATGGTTTGAGGTGTTCTACAAGCTGCTGAACACCGTGGGGGACCTGCTAGCCCAGGACCAAGTGAGACCAGCTGCCGCGTGGGCCCCCAGAGCTCCCACCCAGACCTGAGTCCCTCGGCTCCTCCCGGGCCACCCAGCCTCAGCCAAAGCCCTCAGAGGCTCAAGGCCACCTTCTAACTCAGACTCCCCGTCCTGCCCAGGTCTCGGAGACCGAGGAACTTCTCCTAAATCTGCTGCAGCAGGCTCCTCCTGGACCCCAGGCCACACCGAGGCTGGAGCTGGTGAATAGCCCCCTAACTGCAGGCAAAGGGTGGGGTGCTGAACCCAATCCTTACTACCACAGTTTTCCTTGTCTCCCAGGGCAGCGGCGTGGCCATCTCCAGCGGGCACGGAACCCTGCCGCCTGCGCCCAGGAAGAGCCAGCTGGTGAGCAGGCTCGGAGTCCTGGGCGGTTGGGCGCCAAGGAGCTAAGCCTCGGACTGACCGAGTCCCCTTGCCAACGTCCCCCGCAGCTTCCCTGCTTTGTGGCTCCTGACTCTGGCTGCCTGCCATCCATTCCTGAGAATGTGAGTGGGGCCGAGGGAGGAAACTCTGGGAGAGGGGACGAGTCCCCGAACCCCGAGGGGGCTGCAAGATCGCGGCGTCTGCCCGTGCCCAGCGCGCGCCCCTCTTCGCGCAGAGAAACCTCACGGAGCTGGTGGTGGCGGTGACGGATGAGAACCTCGTGGGTCTGTTCGCCGCGCTGCTGGCGGAGAGACGAGTCCTGCTCACAGCCAGCAAACTCAGCACCGTGAGCAGGGGCCAGCCAGGCCGGGGAGGGGACGACGGTCGGGGGCTGATTCCCAGGGAGAGCTGAGGGCAAAGTCCTGGCTCCAGGGAGCTGAGTCGCAGCCCCGCCCCTTTGGGAGCGCAGCATGCAGGCACCGCCCACTGCGTGCCAGAGCAGGCCTGGCTCCACCCCCTGGACAGAGAGATACTCCAGCATCACACTAGCCCCACCTCCAGGTCGACTGTGGGTGGGACTAGCAATAACCCCGCCCGGTGAGGGCGTGGTCAGTGGACTGGATTCTAATCTCTCATTTTTAGGGATGGGGTTAGTGAGGTGGAATCGTGGCTTGATCGGCAGGGGTGCAACCAGGACGGGCTGAATCTTAGCTCTATCCTCAGCACCGCAGAGGGAAAACACCATCTCTAAGTGACTTACAATACTCATACAATGTAAATGCTAGGTAAATAGTTGTTATGGTGCACCTTTTAGGGACAGTGGCAAGAAAAATTCTGTACATGTTCAGTACAGATGTCATCAGTGGGGTTCTAGTGATGGAAACCAGGACCTCTGCACTGAGCTCCAGCCCCAGTCCTTTTTTATTTTTTGAGACAGGGTCTCCCTAAATTGTCAAGTTGTCCAGGCTGGGCTAGAACTTACGGTCCTCCTGCTTCAGCCTCCCAGAGTGCTGTGATGACAGGCATGCACTTACAGATATAAACTTTTTCTGAATATTTCTGACCCAGAGTTTGCTGAATCCACGCATACAGAACCCTCACCCCACCCCACCTCCAGAGGCCGCAGGCTGACTGTAACTAGCCTGTTCACTGGATTGTTAGAGGTCTGTGTTTACACACATTACCCTGCTATCTGGTGAGGTAGAGAGGACTGAGCCTGGGGACATCCGAGCGGCCTGCTCAGGCGGGGCTCTGGACTCCACTACCCTACCGGTCTCCAGCTCACCTCCTGCGTCCACGCGTCCTGCGCCCTCCTGTACCCCATGCGCTGGGAGCACGTGCTGATCCCCACGCTACCCCCACACCTGCTGGATTACTGCTGGTGAGAAGTGGGGGGCTGAGAAGGGCCAAGAGGCCTGAGGGTTGGAGGGGCCGGCATGACCCCGACCCTCTGTCCGCAGCGCGCCTATGCCCTACCTCATCGGAGTGCACGCGAGCCTTGCGGAGGTAAGCGGGAGCCCCGCCCCCGTGTCCGCGATGCCCTCCCCTACCCGGGCTCTGAGTAGCTGTTATCCTCCTCGCCTCCCCCGTAGAGGGTGCGCGACAAATCCCTGGAGGATGTCGTGGTGCTGAACGTGGACACTAACACGTTGGAGACGCCCTTCGACGACGTGCAGGCACTGCCCCCAGACGTGGTGAGTGCCCTCCTCCACGACCCTCTTTGCACTCTGGCAACGGAAGCCGCACATGGTGGGACTCTCGTTTCTCCCCCAGGTGTCCTTGCTGAGGCTGCGGCTCAGGAAGGTGGCGCTGATCCCAGGAGAAGGCGTGTCCCGTCTCTTCCTCAAAGCCCAGGCCCTGCTCTTCGGGGGATATCGTGATGCGCTGGTCTGCACCCCGGTGAGCAGCAAGGACAGGTGCCCAGGGAGAGATTGCTCTGGTGGCTTTGGGAAGGAGTCACAAGGTGGAAGATACCTAGTGTTTGTGGAGGGCTTAGTTTCACCTCTGTTTACTCGTCTGTAAACTGGGATCCTACTAGTACCCTCCCAAAAGGCATTGTACCACAGGCACGTGGATTAGCACCACGCATATAATGAGTCTTCCACTGATGTAAGTCTTACTATTTCTGTTTAATGCTCAGGATTTTCTAAGACAGATACTTTTACAGCCCCATTTCACAGAGGAGGAAATTAAGGCTTGGGGAAGCATCCTGAAACCAGCAGCTGCATCTGCTCACTTCCCAGCTCTGCTCCCCCTCCCCCATTTTTTACAGTTGCTCCATAAGAACTTTGGGGGAGGTCAGCGTGGTGGCCCAGGCCTGTCCTCCCAGCACTGGGAAGGCTGAGGCAGGAGGGTCAGGTCACCACAAGTTTGAGGCCAGCCTGGGCTACATAGTAAGTTTAAGGCCAGCCTGAAATACATAGTAAGACCCTGTCTCAAAAACAAACAAAAACTGGAGTATCACCTGTACATCTACGTACTTGCCGCTCTCCTTTTAGGATACAATCAGTATGTGTCCACTCCCCCACCTACCCCCACCAAGCAGGCTCCTGCCCTTACCCACATAGTCTGTGGTCCACCCAGAGGCCAGAGGCTACCTGTCATATCCCTGCTCTGCCTCCCCAGGAATCCCAGCTCCCTTAAGGTAAAAATTCAAGCCCTCCCAGAGGCCCATGAGGCCTGCACATGGTCAGGCACACAGACAATGCCCCAAGTATGTTGACTACGTAGGTTATAGGGTAGAAAGAGGGAGGTGGCTCAGGGCAAGGCAGCCCCAGGGCCTCTGAGGATGTGGGCCCTTCCTCTAGGGCCAGCCGGTAACCTTCAGTGAGGAAGCTTTCCTGGCCCAGAAGCCTGGGGCGCCCCTGCAAGCCTTCCACCAGCGGGCTGTGCACCTGCAGTTGTTCAAACAGGTTTGCAGATGGATAGGAGACAGAGGTGGGCCACTGGATTCCTGGGGGCATGGTCAGAGCGGATGATTAGGTCCCTGGGGGTGGGGCAAGGCCGGGGCAGACTCCCGAGTCCCATAGGCAAAATGGAGCCTCTCCAGCAGGATCCTCCCTGCTCCAGGGCCTCCAGGTGGAGGGGAGAGCCCCCTAGGTCCTAGGAATGGGTGGAGTGGGGCTAGATTCTAGGGTCCTTCAGGGTGGGGCTTGTTCTAGGGTTTGTAAAGATGGGGGTGCAGCATTCCCAGCTCTCTGTGAGGCAGTGGGTTATCTGGAGGGGTGCAGTCTGATCCCTGGGGACCAGTCCTGATTCGGGGGGCTAGAAGAACTAGGTTTCTGGAACCTGGGCAGGGATCCACATCTGGGGTCCTTGGGATGAATGGGGGGACACAGCCCTGGCTTTGAGACACAACTGACCTGCTCCCTCACCCCAGTTCATTGAAGCTCGGCTGGAGAAGCTCAGCACAGGGGAGGGCTTCTCTGATGAATTCGAGCAGGAAATCACCTGCTGTGGGGCCTCCTCAGGTGAGCCTGGGTCCTGGCTGGGGTCCCCACCAGCACCCCAGCCCCTGCCTGCGTTGGTGACTACCATGCTCTTCCCTCACCCAGGCACCCTCCGCTATCAGCTCTGGGCTGACAACCTAAAGGTAACGACACTAATCCGTCCCTTGTCCTGTGTTTTAATTTCTGTTGCATTCATTTAAAAAGGTAATTGAGACTCAGAGGAGGGGATCTGTCCAGCAGCACACAGCCTGCAGTGAGGGTCAGGGACCCTAGTGACTCCAGGGACCCAGCCTCTCCATTGGCGTCTTTCTTTCCTAGAAAGGTGGTGGTGCCCTCCTGCATTCGGTCAAAGCCAAAACCCAGCCCGCTGTCAAGAACATGTACCGCTCGGTGAGGCTGGGCAGGGCAGGGCAGGGCACGCCTGCCAGGGTGATGGGCGAGAGCACCCGGGACATAGCTCCCCTTCACGGGAATAGGACAGTTCGATTCCAATAAATGCTCACGTTTCTATCAGAACTGAACCAGAAATCAAACCATTCAAAATTCTCCCCGGTTTTATTTTCCATTTACTGTGTTCATTTTTGTCAGAATCATCTTTTATCCATTTGAAATTGACAACCAAGTGTCACTGGAGAATATCTTTTGTCCTTCTCGGTACTGTGTCCCAGGATTTCCTCCCAATCCTGAATGTTTCCTGGGACCAAGTCTTGCAGCTCCTAATTGTCTGTTTGATTTTATTCTTCACTTGACTTTGAGACAGGTGATACAAGTTTCCAAGGTCACCGTGCCAGTCCCTGTATCGCACAGAGGTTATTTCTCCCAGGAATACTTTCATATTAGTCGGGGGGGGGGGCAAAAGTTTGTATGACTTCTTAGGTGGCAGTTGGGGAGGAGTGAATGTGTTGGGGACACACAGGGATGGACAGGTGGCACTGTATGGTGTCTTCCCTTGGGGACACAGGGCTGACCTCAAATGCCCAGTGTCCAGTCGCCCTCAGTCTATCCTCCTGTGGCTCCTCTGCAGGCCAAGAGCAGCTTGAAGGGCATGCAGAGTTTACTGGTGTACAAGGTAAGTCGCACTTCCCTGGCCAGCGCCTCCACAGGGAGCAGGATGTGGCCCACTGCTCCTGCATCCTCTTCCTAGGACGGGGACTCCGGCATGCACAGGGTGGGCTCTCTGAGGGCCCCAGCCCTCACCAGCCGCTCAGAGCGCCTGCAGCAGCGCCTGCCTATCACCCCGCATTTCGGACAGGTAAGCAGGTCGCCCTCCCCGTACACGCATCACAAATGATCTCCAGCGACATCCCCAGTCCCTCCTCACTCACCCACTTCCACCTCACCCCTCCAGAAAGCCCCGCCCCGCCCCTGCAGCTCCTCAGGCCCCCACCTTCCCCCCTGCACCTTGTCTTTTGCAGAACCGGCCCCTGCGCCCCAGCAAGAGGCTCAAGCTGAAAGAGGGAACTTTTGAGTCCCCAGGAGAGAGGTGAGGCTGGGGTCGGGGGCTGGGGTCAGAAACACATGGCCAGCCCTAATACAGAGGGTCCCCAAACTCCAGCGCAGGGGCACAGGGCTCTCAGGCAAAGAAACATCTGGGCTGTCCATCGGGCTCAGGTCACCCCCTGGGAGCCCTGAGGACACCCACAGCCTGTGGTCAGAGGAAGCCCTGGACAGCAGCTTTCTGGGGTCTGGGGAGGAACTGGATTTGCTGAGCGAGATTCTGGACAGCCTAAGTGTAGAGACCAAAAGTGCCAGCAGCCTGCGGCCCAGCCAGAGCCTCGACTGCTGTCACCACAGTGACCTGGACACCTGCTTCAGCCTGGTGAGAGCCCCCACTACCAGCTCTCCCCTTGCCTGCTCATCCAAACTGCCCACTACCTTCCCATCACCCCCCCGGCTCCACCCAGCCCCACAGACCCGGAAGAACCAGCTGGCAACCAGAGGACGAGACTGTGCCAGAGCCCCAGCCCCTCTCCCTGCCTGTGGACCTGCTGTCCCTGCAAATCAGCCAGTCTCTGGATGCCACAAGCTCCCCACAAAACCCCAATCCTCAGCTGTCCCCCAAGGTGAACCAAGGAACCACATCTCCATCCCAGCTCTCCACAGCCACTGCAGACCTGAGCACCAAAGGGGACCCTGAATCTGCTCCTGTTCCTGAGCCCTTAAATCTTCCAGTTGGCTCTCCCCACAAGCTGGCTGAGGGTCCCAGAGCCCAGCACCACCCAGGCTCCAGGCTCTCGGCAGCACCCACCAGGGCCAGCCCTCCAGACAGTGCCCAACTTCCAGTCCCCACAAAACCCACCTCTGACACTACCTGGACATTCCAGTTGCTTGATTCTACCCCAGACCCCAGTTCTCCTGAGAACCCCAGAGCCCAGCTTCCCCAGGTCCTGCTACAGCAAGCTCAGCTCCAGCTACCTGAGGAGCAGGGGGCCCCTGATTCCCCTGCCAGCAGCAGGCAAGAGCCCCAGGCTGGAAGGCGGCCCCGAGTCGCTGATCTAAAGAAGTGCTTTGAGAGTTACAGATCAGGGGTCTGAAAGAGACCCCAGTCCCTTAATAAAGCCACATAGAGCCCAAAGCTGGTTTTTCCCACTGTTTCTCTCAGGGGGCCTCTCTGCTCGGAAACCCACCCCATCTACCATACTTCCTCGAAGAGAAGCCTCTAGACCAGTAGACACTCCTAGATAGATCTAAAACCCTTCCCTCCAGGGTCCCCCAACTCAGACTCCTAGGATTCTTGCAACCTTACATTTCATCTCTGCTTCCATGTCATCCGTCTAGGCTAACATTCCCACCAGCTCAAAAAAAACACTTTATTACAGCTCACTACCAATGTTATATAAATATATAAAAAGTGAACCACCCAGCCCTCCCTTGCCCTCAGGGGCAAAGTCTTGAGGCACTTTCTTCCCTCCTATTGTTAAGCACTGGATGAATCTGATTGCCCAGAGAGGGCACTGCCCTCCCCCAAGGTCACAAAGCAAGAAAGGAGATGGACGAAGGGAAGGGGACCTAGATGGGCAGGCAGCCCCGAATCGTCTCCTTGGAGTCCTGGGGGGCCTGGGCCTCGGCTGCGTGGGAGAACTGAAAGAAAGGACAGGGGGTTGTTGGGCCTGCAGCGGCAGAGGAACAGCACACAGCAGTGCCAAGGTGGTGGGTGCAACAAGCGGAGAGGTGGGTCCCCAGCCCCGAGCGCCCGGCTGCATGCAGAGTCAAGCAGAGGCAGCATGCTGCAGAGTGTGGTGCCCCCGCATCCCCCAAGTCCTCCTGAGCCGTCAGAGGCCGGCGTCTCAGTGGAAGCCGCTGGGGGCCAGGCTGCGCTGCGCTGTCCTTGGCAGTGGTGGTGGCTGTGGCCTCAGTGATCAGATGAGCCGCTCTTCTGGGGGCAACTTGAGGTTGGGGGGTGGAGGCGCACGGGCACCCACCTGCTCCTCGACGCTGGGCCGGTAAGTGCCCTCCGTCTGCCGCTTCTCCCGAAGTTTCCGTACCAGGAACACCAGCCCCACGATCAGGAGCAGGGCCCCCAGGGCCGAGAAGACCACGATGAGAGCAGTGAGGCCCTCCTGAGACTGCGGGGGGGGGGGGTGGTATGAGCACGCGGGCCCCAGGGTCCTGTCTGCCGCCCCGCTGCGGGGCACCTGGGGCTCCTCCCCCAGCCCCTCCACACACCTGCCACTTCCCGCAGTCTGCCCCCTACCTGGGGGTTCCTAGATCCTCATCTGCTTTTGGGGACCCCCAGACTCCCCACCACATACACACCTGCCTCATCTGGGACCCCTGCCATGCCCACAGCTCTAGGCTCCACAGCACTGGCATAGGGGGCACCCACCAGGTACAAAGAGTGATCCAAAAGCACGGCGAATGTTAAAATTGTAAAAATATAAATCCAGTCAGGAGTGGTGGCACACGCCTATAATCCTAGCCCTCAGGAGGCTGAGGCAGGAGGATCACCATGAGTTCGAGGCCCGCCTGGGCTTACCCAGCGAGGCCCTGTCTCAAAAACCCCAATAAATAAATATATGAAGGTACTGAAAGACACATTGGCATGAATCCCCCTCAAAGTGCTCCCTCTCCTTTGGAGCACATCTACCCCATTGTCCTTGCTACTTTCTGAAGCAGTTCTAGAAGCCCTGCTCCTTGACAGTCTTAGAACACGGGATCAGAAATAATAGCAAACGCTACAGCCAAGCGCCACCCAACCGGGAGGTTCATAAAAACATGGTGGCCAAAGCGCACATAAGGACCGAAGTGTGTGATTCGTATGGTGAAACAGGAAGAAAACGTCCAAATGGGGAAGGGAGCAAGGGAGAAAGTAGGGGGAAAGGAAAGACGGGAAAAGTTTTAAAAAATGAGAAAAAAAGGAAAAAACGGAAACAAAGTTTTTATATGTGGCGAGAGGAGAAGGGACGAAAGGGAGGAGAGGGGAATGGAAAAAAAGAATGAAGTTCTATTATGTACAGGTACATCCCAGCCATCCTTCTGCCTCAGCCTTCTGAGTGATGGGGTTACAGGCGTGTGCCACCATGCTGGGCCAAAAAAAAAAAAGAAAAGATTTTCTTTGGGGAAAAAGACACATAGTGGTGTCCTTATCCACTTTATTCACCAGATCTGGCACCAGGAAACTTCTAGTTCTTCCTCCAAGTCAAAACGAGCACAGAAGAGAAATATTTTTAATCAATTCAAGACACAGAGGTGGCCACAAGGACATATAGCTAAGGACTCTCATGTGAAGACTTCCAAACCTGCTTCAGAGAATGGTCAAAGCAACGGGATAAGTGTGTTCAAAGTGAGGAGCGAAAGCCAGGCAGGGTGGTGCACGCCTGTAATCCCAGCACTCAGGAGGCTGAGGCAGGAGGATTGTTGCAAGTTCAGGACCAGCCTGGGCTACAAAAGTGAGTTCAAGGCCAGAGTGACCTGCATAATGAGACCCTGTCTCAAAAAGAAAAAAGTACAAAAAGCAAGGAGAAGTATTTTGTGGGGAATTCACGGCAATCCATCTTTTACTATAATGAAATTTTTTTTCTTTACGTAAACACACAACCACATGTCCCTTTTTCAAGACAGGGTCTCACCATTAGTGAGGCTGGCCTCCAACTCACAGCTATCCTCCCGCCTCAGCCTCCAGAACGCTGGAATGACAGGCGCGCGCCACCAGGGCCATAACCATATTCTCAGTCACACCTTGCCTTTCCCCGCTCCCACCCCCGGGGGCTCTCGATCGTCAGGTCCCCTGCCGTCCACAGGCTCACCTGGAGGGCCCCAGTCCCTCTACCTGCTGCTTATGGGGCCCAGAACAGCCCCACTGCCCCCCCCACGGACCTCAACTCACCAGGCCCACAGCGGGGCTGATGTCCGTCGCAGTGGTGCTGTTGCTACCATTCCGAGTGGATGATGATGTAGGGTCTGGGTAGAGAGGGTAACTCAATCCCCATGCAACCCCCGACCCGGCCCCGAGAGGGCCAGCTCGCCCCTTCTGTCTCCCCTGGGAACAGAGACTGTGGGTGGCTACAGGTGGCTGACCCCACCCCCACTGCCTGCTCTTCGGCCACTCCAGGCCCCTCCCCCGGCCCCCCGCAGGGCCCAGCAGGGAGTAAGGAGCCCACGGTGCTTTGTGCGAGTAGGGGGCTGTTAGGACAGGTGGTGTCCAGAAGCCACCCCCAACGCACATACTGCCGCCCCTCTGGCCCGGGGCCCTAGGGACCTGGGCGGGCCCTTCCTTTCCCAGGAATACCTGACTCACCAGACTCCCAGGGTCCCCTAACGCACCAGGGCTGAGGGGCCTGCTGGGCCCACACCCACAGCCAGCAGAGTCCTCCCGCACTCAGGGCCCCAGGCAGCCTACCTCCCCAGGCCCTTCCTGTCCAAAACTCCCAACTGCAGGGCCTCAGGGTCGCCGGGCTCCCCTCCCCCAGCCACAGTGTCCACCGCCCCACCCCGAGCGCTGGAGTTCCAAACCCACCGCCCTGTCCCGAAGGAGCCAGAAACCAAACGCCCTGGCCTCTCCGAGGCGCCCCCACGCCCACTGCCCAGCTCTGCGCCCTCCGGGAGCCGCAGGTGCCCAGCGCCTCCGAGCCCTGGAATCCAGCCCACCCCTCCCGCAGGGCCCGGGGCCAGTACCTACCTTGCCCCCAGGCTCGGTCCCAGCGGGCGGGCAGCAGCACCAGGCCAAGCGCCAAGAGCAGCCCCAGGCCTGGGGTCGCCATAGGCTGCGAGTTGTGTTGGTGACGCCGGGGACCGGGCTTCCAGCGCGCGCCGCTTCTACCGCCGCATCTTGGGCCGGGGGCAGCTGCGAGCCGGCACCTGGGCACGGGCAGGGGAGAGGCCGGAGCGCGCGGCGTTGGGAACGACCGGGCGCAGGCTGGCGGGACAGGAGACGCGCTCCGGGACAGCCGGAGCCGCCCCGCCTTCGCCGCCGAGGGTCAGAGATTAAAGATTAACTCCCGAGCCAGCGCGTTCCAGGGCTGGGAAAAGGGAAGGGAAGGACAAGGGGGTGGGCACAGGCCGGTCTGCGTGTCCTTCCGCCTCACCTGGCCCGGGCGTCTCCGACCTCTCACCGGCTCCCTGTCCCGGCCCCTCGCTCGAGCCCCGGCTCCGTCCTACCCGCCGCTCCCTCCGACCCCCGGCCCCGCCTGTTCACGTGACCCGGAAAGTTTAGTCACCTACCTGGGAGGAGAGCGCACTTCCGGCTTGTGCACCTGAGCCTGTGAGGGGCGGAGCCAGGAGGGGCGGGGCCGCGCCGCCAGCGCACCTGCACGGAGAGCCAATTGAGTATGGGGAGGGGCAGCGAGACGGAGGACGCGCGCAGGAGCACGGACTTCGCACCTGTACTGCACGTCTGTACGGTCGCACAGGTGTCGAGATACACAGGGCACGTAGACGCCGGTGAGTGAGGCCTGGGAGCTCCTAATGAAATAAACATCTGCGTAGACGCTACCTGCTGGTGTTCCCAGGTAAGAACCCTTACGGAGACACTGGCATTGAATCTCCTCCACACGGGGCATAGCTGAATGAAATCGCAAGGAGTGGGAAACACCTCAGTCACAACCGGAGGCGCTCCTATGTTGGACCACACCTATTTTTTGGAAACGAAACTGCTTGGCTCACCTGTGAAATGTATGCTACTTGAGTGGGGGAAATTCTTGTGTGGAAATGTGAAGGAAATGCCTGTTTTGAGACATACCTGGATCTAAATACACCTGCATGGGACCCTGCGGTATGGAAACATGCCCCCATGGATGTACACTTCACTGGAACATGTATAACACGTTCCTGGGTACGGGACGCCCGCTTGAAAACATCCCTGGGAGGTCAAAGAAACAGCCGTGAATAAACAGCACCTGTCTACAACCGAGTTTTTCTGTTGTTGTTAATGAAACAGGCTCTCGCTACGGAGCCCAGGCTGGCTGAGAACCCACATCCATCCCTCCTTCTCAGCCTCCCAGAGGAACGCTGGGATTACAGGCACACGCCACCACACCCAGCACAGATCAACCTGAAACGAAGGAAAACCCAAAGGGCACCTACGGGAGGCGCTCCACGCTGAGGCGCAGCTGTGGGACAATCTGCAGGGCAGATGGTCCCGTGTACTGCGCCGCACCTGTCAGGGATGTAACTGCCCCCATGTTGTAGGGTACCCCGGAGGAACATCCGTGAATGAAACATCTGTTGGCTATCAGAGGTTTCCTTGGGACCTACCTGTTCACAAACACCTGCCTGGACAGCGGCTGGGCTGGAACCGAATGAATCCTGATGGCTGCATTTCTGGATACAGGGTGATGGGCCATGATCCAGTCCCAAGGAATCTCTAGTAGAGAGTGATGAGCGAAGGATGGTAAGTCCCTTCCAGAGTATAAAGTGATGGTTAAGGATCCAAGATGTGTTTAAATCCCTGCTTTAAACCAGGTGTGGTGTTGCACGCCTGCAACCCCAGCACTGGGGAGGCTGAGGCAGGAGGACCCTTGCTGTGGGTTCAAGGCCAGCCTGGGCTATACAGCAAGATCCTGTTTTAAAACAAATCAAAACAAAACAAAAAATCGCTGCTTTTCGGGGAGTGAGGACTGGGAAATTTAATAGCTCCACGACTATAAAGTAGAAACGCTAGTATTCCCTACCGTATAGGGACAGGCGAGGACAATACGGGAGGCAGTGCAGGGCAGGAAGCAATGTTTGCTATTATTATTACTCGCTGTCAAGTGGGCGCTCCTTCCCCTAACGGCGATTCCTGAAACTGCTCCCGAAAGTACGGGGAGGGACTTTGGCAGGTGCAGCAAGAGCGAAGTGCTGGGGCCCCGCCTCCAGGGCAAGCCCAACGCTCCTCTTCGCCAGCGGCGCGCGGAACACAGAAACCCTCCAGGCTAGGAGCAGATTGCCGAGCGCCCAAGGCCAGCCGCGGCCCCTTTAAAAACCGCCAGACGAGCCTTGAGGCGCTGGGACCTGAGACTGCCCAGGGTCACGGGGGGGGGCGGGGGGCGGGGGCGCGGAGGGACGGGCGGGCGCGGCTCAGGCTCTGGCCAATAGGAAATCGACTCTGCAGTTGCGCTACGAGTTGATTTTACGTTTCCCGGCCCGAGTGAGACAGAGAAAGGAGGGGCGCGGGAGGGCTGAAACGACGGACAGGGAGCGCAGACTCTTGATTTCGAGTTTCTGTCACCGAGTGGAGAATCTGACCACGCGGACGGGCAGATGAAGGATTTAGTCGGCTCAGGGTTCTTGCGTTCGTCTGGGAAAAGCGAGAACTTTAGTTCCTGAAGAGGATTAGTGAGAGAAGGAGGTCAAGTGGTAAAGGGATTATGAAACCCAACCCCTGACGTCCCCTTCCTTCCTCCCCTTAAAGACAAGGTAAGAAGTAAAGTGAAGCGAGCAAGGATGGAAGTTTGAAACCAGAACGAATCTACTGAGCTTGCTATGCTCTTTCCCAGGTGCTCCTCGACCGTGCAATCCCCTAGCATCCTAGAATATCCCTCCCCATGCCCCCAGCTCCGCCCTCGCCCTCTCCGCCTCCCCCCAACGCGGTTGGGGAGGAGACCCAAGTTCTGGCGCGGGCGGCGACGGCCAGCTCTCATCCCTTCCAGCCCGTGCTTGAGCCGGGTGGTGCAGTATAGAAGCACCGGTGTCCTTGGCCTCGGAGCTGGCCCTGCGGGGCCCCGGGGGGGAGGGGGAGCCCCAAAGCCCCCGCTGAGGCTGTCGCGGCCGGGCCTCCCCCTCCCCCCACCCTCCCCGGGCAGGCACCATGCGGGGGGGCCCGAACGACGCGGAGCGGCGCCAGCGCTGGAGTCGCCTTTTCGAGGAGCTGGACCGTAACAAGGATGGCCGCGTGGACGTGCACGAGTTGCGCCAGGGACTGGCCAGGATGGGTGGGGGCCACCCAGATCGTGGCGCCCAACAGGTACCCTCGCTACTGGAGACCCCCTTCCTGGTGCACCCGCTCCTGGGTCCCCTGGACGGAGCGGCTGGAACTACCAGGACCCTGTGGCTGGACTCCAGGACCTCTGTCTCCGTTCCCTTCCCCCTGCCCACTCGGGTCTGGCCTAGTGAGATGGCAAGGCAGGTGGCCAAGGGCCCGGGCCTGCAGGCTGGCTGCCCACACTGGTACCCTGGAGATGGGCCATGTCTGCCAGGGAACAGAGCAAGGGCTTTACTATCCCCTGTCCTGGACATGCTCTCCCGTGGACTCTGCACAGCCCGAGACATGTCCTGCCCCCACCTCCAGAAGACACACCTTCCCCACCTCCGTTGGGCACTGGCTATGCAGCCTCTGCTTACAATCCCTTTCCTGGCCTGGCCCCTTGCCCCAGGCTGTGCGCAGGCTGGGACCCCATCAGATCTGGGGCCGCCCTGAGCTGGGCGTGCGCCTGTCCATTGCCCTTCCTCTGTTACCTCATTTTGCCGATCCTTCATGCCCGTAGCCGCACAAGTGCTCCTGAATCTGCTCACAGCACCCTTAAGAACTTCAGCCCCAACTCCCACTTTCCAGATGGGGAATGTGGAGGCTGCTTGCTTCTCCGCCCCATATTACCCACAGCTGGCCCTAAAGGACTGCCATGGAGACAGGCTTTTGTAAGTGACAGCAGGAAAAATCAGCTCTGCGGACGAGAATCCAAGGTCACCACTTCCCCGGCTCTGTGACCTTGAACTAGTTACGTGACCTTTGCAGAGCCTCAGTTTGTTCTCCAGGAAAACTGGGCAGCGGCCACACACCTCACGTAGCTATCGTGGGCTTGGGCATCTTGCTGAGCAGGAGCTAAGTAGAAGGATGCAATGTCCCCTGCCTGATTCCTGGAATTGCCAGGGGCCCTGGGTTCCTGAGGCATAGGGCTCCTGTGGTGCCCCTTCCAGATGGGGCACAGCCTCCTACAGCCTACTGTGGCCCCTTCCCCTCTGCCAGGACCCCGCACTCAAGGAGGGGGAAGCTGACGCAAGTGGCGGCCTGGACCTGGAAGAATTCTCGCGCTACCTGCAGGAGCGGGAACAGCGCCTGCTTCTCATGTTCCACAGCCTTGACCGCAACCAGGACGGTAAGCCTGCCGCAGGTGGGGATCAGCCACGGGTTGATGGGGTTAGAACTGGCAGGGAGCCCTGAGCAGCGAGGAGGGGGAAGGCCGCTGCTTCTGATGACTCAGGAGCTATTTTAGGAGCTCTCCTCACCCCCATCTAGGTGGTGTGCAGTCCCAGCCCGCCCAGCCCACTTCCTTTTTTCTTCTGAAGCAGGACCCCTATTGTTGCCCTTAGATTTTGCTGGGCGACAAAGATTCTCCCATAATGCTTTGGGTTCCCTAAGGGACAGAGATAACCACCCCCCAGGAATTTCTGGGTTCTAAATATTACATTGTAATGCCTTGTGACATGAGAACCCCCATGCTTGCCCCTGGATTTATTCATTCATTAAGTCATTCACAGAATAGTGGACCCTTCAGTAGAACCTAGCTCCACCTCTCTGACCCCAGTGCATCAGGACCTCACTGCACCCCCTACAACCTTGCCCTGGGTTGCTCCTGGTCTTGCTAGATCATGTCCGTTTCAAGCAGCAGAGATCTGTAGTACTGGGGTCTCCCAGAGCCCCGCCATACACACCCGTCCTCACCTCTGACCCACTTTCCAGGTCATATCGATGTCTCTGAGATCCAGCAGAGTTTCCGAGCTCTGGGTATTTCCATCTCACTGGAGCAGGTGGAGAAGATTCTACAAAGGTAGGTGGCTGAAGGTGGGACATTGCAGGTAACTCAGACCCCCAACCCCTCAGTCACCACCATCTTCTGAGCCACCGAACCAGTGCCAGGGAACGTAGAGCTGAGAATCGGGGCTTCGGAGTGAGACACGCTTTGAGCCAGTTGTTCGACCACTCTGAGCCTCAGTTTCCCCTCACTATAAGACTGGGTGTGAGGAATCAGAACAGGATGGCCTAAGGAATGGGATCAGAGCAGTACTAGACACGAGGCTAGCTGTCTCAGTGCACCCCAAACCTGCAGACCTCACGGCAACTCCCCCATCCTGGGGCACTGAGCTTGGCCCAACCCTGCCCCCAGCATGGACCGAGATGGCACGATGACCATCGACTGGCAGGAATGGCGTGACCACTTCCTGCTGCACTCGCTGGAGAACGTGGAGGACGTGCTGTACTTCTGGAAGCATTCCATGGTGAGCGGCCCGAGCCCTGCAGCGGTCTCTCCCTCAGCTGGCAAGGCTGCGCCTCCACTGCGCAGATGGGAGCCACTGAGGACCAGAGCTGTTTCTCTCTTCTTGTGCATGGGGACCCGTCCAGGACATCTGCACTGTCTGGGTGGGGCCCGTCAGTCCTACTAGGGGACCTCTGGAGGCAGCCTGTAGGGACAGAGGGTGCAGGGAAGAGCGCCCCAGATGGGCTTCCAGCTCCACACCCCACACAGCTCCCTTTCTGCAATGCTCTTCGCATCCATAGAGGATCTGCACCTGGAGAGAAGAGCTAGGAAGCCACTGGGCTTTTAAGGTCCAAGGGCTCTATCAAAAGTGGGGTGGTTGCTCTCTAGGCCCAGTTCCTGAGACGCTGTGTCTGAAGAGGACCCATCCATGGGGTTTAACAAGCTTCTCTCTGGAGACCCAGAGACCTCCATCTTGCGGGTGGACCTTTCTGGGAATTCTGAACCAGGGAGGAAGCAATCGCTGGGAGATCTGTAGAGGCCCCAGGAGGGAGCTGCTGCGGTCCCTAGGTGGGAGGGTCCTCACAGGAGCTGGTGTGGCTCTGCAGGTGTCTTCTGGAACCCTTACATGGGAGAGCCTTGAGTGGGATCTAATAAGCTCTAGCAGGGTCATTAGATGGCAGATGCTTGAGTGGGATCCATTGGGGAGAATGGGTGGATCCTTTGGTAGGATTTGATGGGTCCTTTGGGGGGATGTGGTGGTTTTAGGTGGGATCTGATGGACCCTTTGGTGGGATCTGGGGGTACTTCAGTGGGATTTGGTGGAGGAATCTTAAAGTCATAGAGACCACTGGGGTGGATGTCTTGGTGGCATTCGTGGGATCCAAGAGGGATCTCTGGGGCCGGGGAGATGGCTCAGTGGCATAAGTGCCTGCCTGGCAAGCATAAAGTCCTGAGTTCGATTGCTGGTACCAAAAAAAAAAAAAAAAAAAAGGCATCTCTGGCCTCTCCAGCGAGATTCATTGGTGGACCCTCTGGGGTGTCCTGGGATTCATGGAGAAGACTCCCCATTTAGGACCCCCACAGGCCATGACACCTCCAGGCCCTGCCTGTCCTCAGGTCCTGGACATCGGTGAATGCCTGACAGTGCCGGATGAGTTCTCGAAGCAGGAGAAGCTGACGGGTATGTGGTGGAAGCAGCTGGTGGCTGGCGCAGTGGCAGGTGCCGTGTCCCGCACAGGCACAGCTCCCCTGGACCGCCTCAAGGTCTTCATGCAGGTGAGGGCCCCTGGGGGGTCCTGGCCTGTCCTCCAGGGCTGGAATCTAAAATGGGACTGCAAGTCTGCCCTGTCCCCCCGCCCAGGTCCATGCCTCTAAGACCAACCGGCTCAGCATCCTGGGCGGCCTGCGGAGCATGGTCCGGGAGGGGGGCCTCCTCTCCCTGTGGCGGGGCAACGGCACCAACGTGCTCAAGATCGCGCCTGAGTCGGCCATCAAGTTCATGGCCTATGAGCAGGTGAGGGCTCAGGGCTTGGCCCAGGCTCGGGGACTTCGGGGTCAGCTTGGGGTCAGGGTGTGCCGGGACTGCTCCCCCCCACGGTGCCCACAGCAGGCTGGTTGTGGAGTAGCCAGTGAACAGGGTGCGCGGAGCCCCCACCCCAAGGCCCACCAGGCTCCATCTCCTCCCTCAGATCAAGCGGGCCATCCGGGGACAGCAGGACACCCTCCACGTGCAGGAACGCTTTGTGGCCGGCTCCTTGGCCGGTGCCACAGCCCAAACGGTCATTTACCCCATGGAGGTAAGGAGGGGGTGGGGGCTTACAGCCATAACTCCCCACTCCTAGCTGCATGCCCTGCATGGGGCAGCAGCTTTGGTTCTCCCTGATTCGGGGCCGCAGCCCACGGAAGCCATGCCTCTCCTGGTCTAGCCTGTTACTGCTCAAACTGCAACAGTCAATCCAAACTGAGAGGCCCCAGGCAGGATCTGCTGCAGTGGGAGGTTTCTCACAAGAGCTGGGAACTACAATTTGAACTGGCTGTTGCAGTTTGAGCAGTAACTTTCAGGAACCATAACCTTGGTCAGAACTTGGTTGGTGGTAGTCATGGCAACCAGCCATTTCCAGATGTGTTTCTTCTAAGGATAGAATGTTATTCCCAGAGGTTACAGTTTCTAGACACTGGTTTCACAAAAAATCATTTCAGGTCTAGGTTATGAGGTTTATCATTAGGATTCTAACAGTGACAGAAAACTCTCACTATAAATGAAGCCTTAAAGCTGGGCCTGATGGCGCACACCTGTAACCTCAGCACTCAGTTGGCTGAGGCAGGAGAATCACTTCGAGTTGGAGGCCAGCCTGGGCTACAAAATGAGTTCAAAGCCAACCTGACCTCCATAGTGAAACTGTATCTCAAAAAAAGACAGAATGGAAGAAAGGAAGGAAGAAAGAAAGGAAGTCAGTCCGTCTTGAGATGAGCAAGTTAGGCCAGGGGTGGTGGACCCAGAGTGTTAGAGACCCAGATTCCTTCTGTCCATTTGCTGCCCCACCATCTTGGTGAGTAGCATCAACCTCATGGTACAATGTGGCTGCTCACACTCTGCTCATCACCTCCCACATTCCAGCTGAAAAGAAACCACAAAAGAAAGTTATACATACCTCTTTCCTTTCCTTCTGTAAGGCATTGGAGGGCTGCCATAGGCTCCTCTGGTAAGCATAACCATTGCAAATAGATTTCAAGTACATAAATGTTTTTGCTTTGGGTTACTGGGGACTGAACTCGAGGCCTCTGCAGTTGAGCTCTTTTATTTTTTATTTTTGGTGGTGCTGAGAATGGAACCCAGGGCCTTGTGCATGCAAGGCAAGAACTCTACCACTGAGCCACATCCCCAGCACCGCCACCACCACCAGCAGCTCTTTAATTTTGAGACAGGGTCGTGTTAATTTGATCAATTGCCCAGACAGGCCTGGAGCTTATGATCTTGCTGCCTTGGCCTCCCAGAATGCTGGGATCTGATTATAACTTTTCTTCATTCAGTTCTTCTCAGGATATCTGCTTCTAGGGGTACCCATTTCTAGGTCTCAGCACTTCTGGATGTGGTGTTTGTGCTGAGTAATTTTTTTTTTTTTTTTTTTTTTGCGGTGCTGGGGATCGAACTCAGGACATTGCACTTGCCAGGCAGGCACCTATTCCACTGAGCCAGAACCCCAGCCCCTGGGCTGAGCCACTTTTACAGAGGTCATTGGCTTCTTCCAGGTGCTGAAGACGCGGCTGACGCTGCGGCGGACCGGCCAGTACACAGGGCTGCTGGACTGTGCACGGCGGATCCTGGAGCGGGAGGGGCCCCGTGCCTTCTACCGAGGATACCTGCCCAACGTGCTGGGCATCCTCCCCTACGCGGGCATTGACCTGGCCGTCTACGAGGTCTGTGAGCAGCCCGCCCTGCCCTCCCTGTCTCCTCCTCCAGGGCCGGCCCTCGAGGACACCCCCTCCTTCCCCTGGGGCTGGTTCAGCGGACCTCCTATAGCCAGAGAGGGGAATCGCGGGGTTACATTGCATAGGCCTTGGTGTCCTGGGGACCTCTCAGGGGTCAGACTCCCCCACTTCTTGCGGCAAGAAGCTTTGATTGGCAGCTCAGCTGTCTGGTCATTGGAAGTTGGGAACACTTGAGCTCCTAAAACAGCAGGCAGATGAGCCCCAGAGACGCCAACTCTCCAGGCCCGTTTGAGCACCTTCTGTCTCTCCAGACCCATAGCCATGCTGAGCATCTCTGGGCCTCTGTCAGCAGAGGCAGGAGCCGAGGGGCCTTCTGCTTTCTCTTCCAAGAGTGCATCTGCTGCTTAAACCCCTCCTGGCGGCCTCAGCAGATCCTCCCAATCATCTTCCCAACGTTTGAACAAAGGGCCCCATACCTTATTTTGTATTGAATCCCCCCCTGCTTTTTTTTTTGGTTCTGAAGATTAAACTCAGGGCCTTGTCACTGAGCTACATCCCCAATCCTTTTTAAAATTTTTATTTATTTATTTATTTATTTATTTATTTATTTTTTGTCTTCTTGAGACAGGGTCTCCCTATGCAGTCCAGGTTGGCCTTGAGCTCACTTTGTAGCCCAGGCTGGTCTCGAACTCACAGCGATCCTCCTGCCTCAGCCTCCTGAGTGCTGGGATGACAGGCGTGCGCCACCACGCCCGGCTCTAAGTTACATACATTTTTCTTCACTGTTCCTATTTTAAGATCCTCAGCACCCAGCATCTGTACCCACCCTCGCCAGCATCTAGGATCAGGGCAGCTGGATGCAGTAATGCCACTGCTCACGGCTTCATTTCTTCCTTCGTTTCACTGAGCTGATCCTTAGTGAGTGCCCACTGTAGCCCGGGTGTCGTGCTCCTTGCTGCAGGTCCCCACCAGTACAAGACCAAATAAGATGGTCGCAGCCCCTCTCCTGCTAAGCACTCCGAAGCTCTGAAGGCAGGCATTATCACCAGAGGGAGCAGCAGGAGGCGCTTGGAGGATCGCCCGCACTGCTGCCGTTGGAGCCAGGATAGTGCCAGGAGGGAGTGGAAGCTGGGAGTGGCCAGAGGGGGAAGCCTGGCACGGGAGGCAGGGTCAGCTGTTAGCCAGGGCTCCACGACAGGGAGCTGGGTTTACCTGAGTGCAGCAGAAAGCCACTGAGGTTCCTGAGCGGAAATAAAACTTGAAACTTTTGCGATCAGACAGGGTCTCACCATGTACTTCAGGCTAGCCTTGATCTCACTGGGTAGCCCACAATGATCTTCAACTCATGGTGATCGTCCTGCCTCAGCCTCCCAAGTGCCAGGACTACAGGCGTGTACCACAAGGCCTGTTTTTTTGTTTTATTTTTTTATGCTCGAGATCAAAGCTAGGACCTCACAGATCGTTGTCTCAAGGGCTCTGCCACTGGAGCTACACCCTCCACCCCAGAACAGCTCTTAACAGATCACTTCACACCCTTTTGGAAAAAGCTACTCTAGACCCAAAAGAAGGCTTTTAAAGTGGCAAAGTGCTGGGTGTGATCACACTGCAGTCTCAGTGACTCAGAAGGCTGAGACAAGAAGAGCACTTGAACCTAGAAGTTTAAGGCCAGCCTGGACATCATGGCAATAGCCAGAGACCCTGTCTTAAAAGGAGAGAAAAAAAGTAAATACAAAATAACATATTTGTTAATTGCCAAGACAATAAAATACTTGCCTCAGCTCTTCCTACTCTATGCCTGGGCCAGACAATACTACCGATCCTAGTACTGAGTTCCTCTCCACACAGCTCCCAGTTCTTGGCACATGCAGATGGGTTAGAATTGGCATAGGAAATGGAACCCCAGGCACAAGTTTATAAAGGGCTTGTTCTCACCAAAGGCTGCAATGCCCAGCATGCGTGAAGCCCAGGGGTCCATCCCTAGCACCACAAAGAAAGGAACGGGGTAAAAAAGGAAAGAAAGGCATTGTCAAGAGGAGGATTTGGAAGGGCTTAGTCACCCTGAATACTTTACACCTACTGGCCCCCATAGTGGAATACACAGTACTGCACCTGGAGGCTGAGACAGGCGGGTCCCCACCAGTTCAAGGCCAGCCTATGCTGCATAGTGATTCAGAGCCAGCGTGGACTACGTAATATGACCTTGTCTCAAAAAATAAAAAACAAATGTGAAAAAGACTGTAAGCACAGTTCAGGATCTGGATGTGGCTCTAAGAGTTGAGTACTACCTTTATTTTGTAGCTCCGGGCAAGTAGCCTCTCCGGGGCCCCAGTGTGTCCTGGTAAAAGGGTTGCATAATAGCATCTGTCTTTTGAGATCTTCCCACAGTAACCTGACTAGAAGCTGGTGTGAGCTCCAGGGTGCCCTTCTTCCCCACTGAAGAAAGAAACCTTTGTTCCCTCTTGTGAAATGTGAACAAATGGCTCCAAAACCCCAAATTTTATCCCACTTTAAGAACTGAACACACTCAGAAGCAAATCATTAAATTCTCCCTCTAAAAACAAAAACAAAGCAGCAGACCTGAGACAGGGATGCAAGGGGTTTTTGTTTTTGTTTTTGTTTGTTTGCAGACAGGGTCTCGCTAGGCAGTTCAGGCTGTCCTTCAACTCACTTTGTAGTCCAGGCTGGTCTTGAACTCACAAGGATCCTCCTGCCTCAGCCTCCTGAGTGCTGGGGTTACAGGTGTGCACCACCACGCCTAGGTATGGGCAAGGGGTTCATGGAGAAGTTCTGAGACAAGAAAGGAGGCTAAGGCAAAAGGATCAAAAGTTTGAGCCCAACCTGGGCAACTCAGAGATTTAGCAAGGCGCCGCCTCAGAAAACAAACCAACCAACCAACCTGGAGGTATCACTCCATGCAGAGGCCTTGAATTCAATCCCCAGTACAGGGCAGGGTGCTGGGGGGTAACAAAAAATGAACCAAAGAAAGGGAAAAAAAGTGTAATCCAGCACTCTGGAGGCTGGGGCAGGAGGATCTCTGCAAGTGCAAGGCCAGCCTGAACTACACAACCAGCGAGATTCTGTCTCAGAAAAATAACAAAAAAAGGAAAGAGAGGCAGCCAGGAATAGGTGTGGGACTCTGCTTCCCAGGGCCACCACAACAGAGTATCACGGACCATTTAGTTAAAACAGCAGACACGTACTGTCCCCAGTTCTGGGGTCAGAAGTCCACATGCAGATTAGCAGCAGAACTGAAACCTGCCTGAGTCCTGACTCCGAAACCTGTCCGAATCCTCCTCCCACTTCCTGGCTTCTGCTGCGGGCCAACAGTGACAGTGACTCCTCCGCTGACTGTTTCTGAGACGGGGTCTCAGCACTGGCCTAAAACTCCTGGCTCAGGCAGTCCTCCTGCCTTCGCCTCCTGAGCAGCCAGATGGCAGTTCGGTGCCGCGGAGCTGGCAGTACTGCTCGGCTGTAGGCGCCCCACTCTGCCTCTGCTGTCACTGGCCTTCTCCTGCACCTGCGTCTCTGTCTCTGTGTGTCTGCTCTTCGTGGCAGAGCACCAGAGCCGGGTGTGGCGGCTCATGCCTGGCATCCCAGCTGCTGAGAGGCTGAGGCAGGAGGCTCGCAAGTCTGAGCCCAGCCTGGGCAAAGTAGCAAGATCCTGTCTCAAAAGCAAAAAGGGCTGGGGATGTGGCTCAGTGGCAGAGGACGTAGCAAGCACCATCCCCTGGATCCCACCCCCAGTGCCAAAACCGAGCAAGTGCAGACACCAGTGACACTCATCTCTGCCCATTACACCCCGGAGAGCCTCCTCAGACACCCAGGTGCTGGGGGCTAAGACACCAGCATACCTCTGGGGGTACACGATGCAAAACTGCTAAGAACTGTACCCACTGGGTGTGGTGGCATATCTGTCAGGCAAACTACTTGGGAGGCTGAGGCAGGAGGATCTCATATTTGAGGTCAGCCTGGGAAATGCAGTGAGATGGTGTCTCAAAACCAAACAAACTCCTGTGTTACCAAGGAAGTAGGTAAGTGGAGCTCCGCCCCTTCAGGATCAGAACCAGCGGGGCCAAAGGAGCACGGGGGCAGGGGCTCTGATGGGCCGTTGGTCCGGCTTGGTTTGCGTTTCCTCAGACACGGTTTTTGTGTTTTGCCTTGTTTTGTTTTGTTTGAGACTAGGTCTCACTTTGTAGTTCAGGCTGTCCTTGAGCTCATGGTGATCTCCTGCCTCACTGAACCCCCACCCCCAGTGCTGAGATGACAGGCACACGATACCATGTCTGGTTTAACAGCACAAAATGTTGAGGTTGCTTCTGGAATGCGGATCACTGGGCACAGGGCTCCTGGGCACAGCCGCCTGAGCTTCCCAACCCAGAGCACAGGCGCCCTCCCGCAGCCCAGGCATCGCTGTGGCCTCCACCCAGGGAACTGACTGGGGAGACCGTTTCCTGTGGCTGATGTTACAAACTATCACCAACAGCGGCTTTCAGCAACACAGTTGTATCACTTCAGGCTCAGGGAGGTCAGAAGCCCAGCATGGGAGGTGCTTTATAAAGAGCAGAGGTTGGGGGGCTGCCTTCCTTCTGGAAGCTCCAGGGAAACCCCGTTTCTTTGCCTTTCTGGCTTCTGAAGCACCAGCATTCCTTGGTTTGTGGCCCCTTCGCCCATTTCAGAGCCAGCTGCATGGAACCCTCTCCTCCACCTCACCCCACCCTTCATAACTTATTTATTAATGTGTGTAGGAGCTGGGGATCAAACCAGGGCTTCTCCTGTGGGCTAAGTAGGGGTCTGCCACGCAGCTCCGAGCTGTGTCCCCTTTCTTTGCATTGTTTTAACTGGCACATTGTAGACATAATGATCACAGTCACCGCCTCTACGTGGTACATGTAGCTTTCTCTTTCACTTTTCCCTCCCTCCCTTCAACCTCTCTCCCTTTCTGTATTCACAGAAGCTTTGTTTCCATTTTTTTCTTCTATTTTTTGTCCCTTCTTTCCTTTCTCCTCCGCCCCTTTGTTCCTCTTCTCAGTTGAACATCTCCTTCCCATTTTCTAATATCTATTATACATTTTGTTTGGTTTGGTACCGGGAATCAAACTCAGGACCTTGTGCTTGCCAAGCAGGCATTTGTACCACTGAGCTATATCTCCAGCCCCCTCTATTATACGTTTTGGTCCTCACTTATACTTTCTGTTTCTCCTACTGGAGAAATAATGCAGTACATTTAAACATGTATGTCTGCTTTATTTCACTTGAGTGTGGTCTCAAAAAAAAAAAAAGGAGTATAGTCTCAGCACCATGTGAGGTGGCACATGCTTATACATGCAGCACTCAGGAGGCTGAGGCAGGAGGACTGCTGTGAGTTCAAGGCCAGCTTGGGCTATGCATTGAGTCCTTGTCTCAAAAAAAATTTTTTTTTTTCTCACACTGTGTGTTTTTCTTCATTCTGTTGGTGGTTTCTTTTTCCTTTTTGTCTTCTTGTTATGCAGTTCAGGCTGGCCTTGAGCTCACTTTGAAGCCTAGGCTGGTCTCAAACTCCCAACAATCTTCCTGCCTCAGCCTCCCGAGTGCTGGGATTATAGGTGTGGGCCACCACACCCGGCTATTGGTGGTTTCTTTTGCTGTGCAAAGGCTTTTTAATAAATTGATATCCCAGTTGTTGATTCTTGTGACAGTTCCTGTTAGATCAGGGTTTTGTTTGTAAAGTCTTTGCTTACACCAATGTCTACCTGTTCTACTTCCCAAGAGTTCTGTCCACCCAGAGTTCTGTCCACTTATTCGATCTTCCAGCAGATTTAGTGTTTCTGTTTTAATATTTAGATCTTTGTTCCATTTCGATTTCAGTTTACTACATGGTGAAAGATGTGGGTCTAGTTTGAATCTTCAGCATATGGAAAGCCAGTTTTCCCAGCACCATTTATTAAACAGGCTGTCATCTTTCTTCCAGGGAAAGTGTTTGGTTCTGTTGTCAAAGATAGGGTGGCTGTGTGTGTTTGGAGTTTGTTTTTGCATCTTCTAATCTGTTCCACTGATCCTCAGGGCTGATTTTTTTTTTAACAGTACCATGCTGTTTTTATCGCTGCAGATTTATAATATAATTTCAAGTCAGGGATTGTGATGCCCCCCTGCTTTGCCTTTGCTGCCCAGAATTGCTTTTGCTGTTCTCTTCTGGCTCCAAATGAATTTTAGGATTGTTTTCCCTAATTCTGTGAGGTATGCTATTGGTATTTTAATCGGGATTGCATTAAATCTGTGTAACACTTTTAGAAGTATGGCCATTTTCACTATGTTCTCTCTGCCTACCCAAGACAAGGGAGATACTTTTTTTTTTTGAGACGGAGTCTTGTTACATAATCCAAACTGGCCTTGAATTGACTATTAGCCCAGTATGGCCTGGAACTTGAGGTGATCCTCCTGCCTCAGTCTCCCAAGTATTGGGATTACAGCTATGCCACCGCTTTCCATTTCCTGATAGCCTCTTTCCTCCTCTTTTTCAGAGTACTGTGGTTTTCAATGTGAAGGTCTTTTACTTCCTTCGTTAGATTGGTTCTTAAGTATTTCATTTTTTCCGGTGCTCTTGTGAAGTGTTGGTTTCCCTGATTTCTCTCTCAGTGAGTTTGTCATTTGTGTCCAGGAAGGCTATTGACTTTTGAGTGTTGACTTTGTATCCAGTTACACTACTGAATTTGGTTATTAAATCTAGACGTCTTTTGGCAGAGTTTGGGGGGGTCTCCTATGTAAAGTACCCTGTGATCCACACATAAGGGTAATTTAACTTCTTCCTTTCCTGTCCTAACCCCTTTTATTTCTCTCTCTGGCTGTTACCAGAGCTGAATAAGAGAGAACAAGAGTGGAAGCAGCGGACACCCTTGTCTTGTTTCTGATAGTAGAGTGAAAGCCGTCCATTTCTGTCCATTTAGTAAGACGTTGGCTGTCCCCACCCCTCCCTTTATGACTCTTTATAAACAGCATTGTAGCAGAGCACACTGCTGCACACCTGTCATCCCAGCACACTGGGAGGCTGAGGCAGGGGAATCACAAGTTTGAGCCTTGCCTGTGTAATGTAGCGATTTAGCAAGACCTTGTCTCAAAAAATAAAAAGAAGCTAGGGATAGTGCCACATGCCTATAATCCCAGCACTGTGGAGGCTGAGGCAGGAGGAATGCCAGAAGTTCAAGGCCAGCTTGGACTACTTCGTGAGTTCAAGGCCCGCCTGAACTATACCATAAGACTTTGTCCCAAAACAACCAATTAAAATAAACAAACAAATAAATAAGAGCTGGGGCTGTTGCTCAGTGTGAAGAGCCTGTGTCCCATCCCCAGCACGCCACACACAGACGTGATGACCATGGACCCCTCAGATAAGCCAGCGTGGTGTCCCACCCCACAACCCTTGATCCTTCCAACCTGCAAAGCCCCGTGTGTCACACACGGGATCTGCACACAGGTCCTGGGGACTGGGGCCTGCACAGTACGGGCCCATCCCCCCACAGATGTAGGGGAGGATCCGGGAAGGGACACAGGTAAGACGGGCCCAGCCTGGCAGGTGCTCTGTGCCTCGCCTCTGCCAGTTGTCCTGGAACACAGAGCCACCTGCAAGGTCCCTGCAGCCAGGCTCCTGCTACCGGCCACCCCGCCCCCTTCTCTCTCCAGACCCTCAAGAACTGGTGGCTCCAGCGATACAGCCAAGAATCGGCCAACCCCGGGATCCCCGTGCTCCTGGCCTGTGGCACCATCTCCAGCACCTGCGGCCAGATCGCCAGCTACCCGCTGGCTCTGGTCCGGACCCGAATGCAGGCCCAAGGTGAGAGCTGGCTGGGAGCATGAGGCGGGAAAGTCTCTCCCCTCGGGCCCACCTCCTCTCCTCCCTCCTTAGTGGTGGAGCCCCGGGCTGGGGTCCTCCTGGACTGGGGAGGCTTGGTAAGTCCTTGCCTTCCTCTGGGCCCCAGATGGCCAA